>JALPQI010003569.1:0-74083 GCA_025490895.1 Thaumatotibia leucotreta | reverse complement strand
AATATACAATTCATGCCTGACAAGAGAGCTGTGACAAGAGGTCGTTAATTGTTTTGTTATTCTATCTTTTATTTTAATCTCTATTCAAGTGGCCAGTATTGATAACAATCTGTATTATTACCTCTTTAATCCACAAGAACCTGGCTATTTGCAAACGGGACGTTTTGCGAAAGGGGCATTAGGCAGCCGTGACTTTCAGCGATAGGGGTATTTTCAGAAGGGACCTTTCGCGAAGGGTATGGGTCATTTTGATAACGGGACGTAATGCGAATGGGGTTTTTTGCATAAGGGACAATTAGCAGAGAAGACGTTTTGCGTATGGGACGTTATTATAGCGGAGGGACGTTTTGCGAGTGGGACATTATACGCCTAAACCCTTAAAAAAGCGTTACGAAAGTATCGTAACAAAAAATTGGAATTGGTGACCCAAAAAGTAAAGGAAAAGAAAACAGTAAAATTGTTCACATATCATAAGTCCTTAATGAACGAAGCAATCATTTATCATTCTAATTTGGTTTGAAATCAAACATTTAATGCTGACAAGTCTAATAATATGAAAAAAAAAGGTTTTAAGTACTCGTAGTCGAAAAAATTACTCGACTTACGTTACGTTTTTGGCAGAAATATTTATTTATTAATTTTAAATAAAGAGCTAAATTAGCTATTTCATTTGATTACATGTAACTGAGCATAGGGGAATATTTTAAAATTGATCAGAGTTCTCTAGATGTTATCAGTTTTGTTTTATGAGCAAGACAAATTTTAAGCTCCGAATTCGTCAAAATCCGCGGCCTTACCCACTTACAAAAATAAAAATAAATCTACTGAAAACAACCTGTATGTGATATATTATTGGCCGGTACTGTAACTCTCTGCAGCTGAGGTGACGTACCTCAGACGTATTTTCAACTTTATGGTGCTGATAATAAGACACATGTCACGTGATCGACTGTGGTAGAAGATTAAGATTGATTAGGTACATTATATCTAATGCAAAAAAGTTTAGTATGGCGTTTTACAAAAAAAAACTTTTTTTATTATATATATCAGCTCTTGATTCTGATTCGAATGAGCCCAAGCACGTTAAGATCTGGAAGAAATTAGCAACTTAAGAAATATACCGATTATTCATAAACGTCTGCTAACTTAACAAGCCGCTAATAATTGTTTGTCCCTTGTGCTCTTATGGACACATTGTTAATACCGAAAGGGACAGACAATTATTAGCAGCTTGTTAAGCTAGCAGACGTTTATGAATAAGGAAGATAGTTTTTAACCTCAATTTTATACTTCGTGCTACCTAATCGTGAATCGTGTCTCTCTCTCTCTTTATCTAACACTAACGCTTCTCTCTATCACTAAACGCTTACATACAAATGGTGATGTGCCGTTTCCGATAACTTTAGAAGAACCAAAACTGTATGGGCAATATTCTCCAATAATAACTTTATCTATAGTAACGTTGAGAATTTACCGGGAACGACCCATCTCTAATATGCACAATAAACGACGTGTATATAATTATATGCAAATTAACATGTCACGCTTATTCATTATCTCAGATAATCATGTGTTAGAAGAAGAAGCTTTCATAAAAGCGCTTAAAGACCAGGAGCTCGGACGCGCTTCAAACCTCTCGCTCTTCGACGAGATTCGACTCAGCTTTTGCAATATGACTCGCCACACGCCTGACGCTTCTGCCAACATATCCAAGTCGCAACTATTCGAATTTGAACGAGATACCTTAAACACATCGACAGGCACTCAGACTGACAAAGATATCGAAATAACTAATAATTTAGAATGTGAATGCACTAAAACGTGTCTTGACTGTGAAAAATTACAAAATGATTTAGTAAATGTTCAAAATGACCTTAAAACAGCCAATAACAATGTGTCGCTCATGCAAGCAGAACTGATTGAGTGTGAAAAGGAATTTAAAGATTTACAAGGTCGCTTAGATATTAAAATGGTTAAAAATACTTCGGAGACACAAACAGATGACTCTGAATGTAGTAATTGCCAAGAAAATGCAATAGAATGTAATAAATTAAAGAATACACATGCAAAATTACGAATAGACCTTAAAAATTCTCAGAGTAAGGCTTTAACTGTAGAAAAGGAGTTGATTAAATCCCACTTAAACTTAAAGACGTTGCAGAATTATGTAGAGAGTTTAAAAGTAAACCACTGTGCAACTGGGACACAGACAGACTCCATATTAGATTTACCTCTAGTCAATAACAATAATATAGAAATTTGCGAAGACTGCACAACTAAATGTCTGGATTGTAAGAAATTACAAGATTATACGACGATATTAGAAAGTGACATCGCTGAAGCGAACATAAATGCAACGAATATGCAACTAGATTTAGACAAATATGAAAACACATTGAATGTATTACAAAACTATATAGATGAAGGAGTGAATAGAAACAACTTTTTGGAAACAATGTCACAGAATTTACAAGCTAAACTTGACGTATTAGAATCTGCATGCATCGCTCAGAAAGAAACTATCAAGAGTATGACGTGTGAGATGTCCTGTATAGAATGTCAGACAGACTATGGTAATTTTAGTCTTATCTCTAAGTAGATTAGGTTTATGTTGTAGGTAATAGTCGTTGTCCTTTGTTAATACATGTTCAAATTAATTACATACATATTGTAGTATTGTGAAGTAATTTATGTTGGTGGTGGGTTCATCTATACAGTCGACAGCAGAATCAGCTAGTATCTACACGGATAGTGCACTCAAAATAAATTTGTAAATGGGTGAATCAACTTTTTTCTGTCTGTCATTGTCATTGCCATAGTTACGGTCGCCAGAGTCACGCTGGTTTAATGCAAAATTTTGCTACTTAATTTCTGCAAACATGCATATAGTCAAGCACCACCATCTATGCAAACACCAAAAATGCATGTTTGCATAGAGTATCATATTTATGCATAAAACCAGCGTGACTCAGGCGACCGTAACCGTGCTAATAACAGACAGAAAAAAGGTGATTGTATGCGTACGTGACATTTTCTTAAATTTATTATAAATAAACAGCTTATTCTGCGGGCGGGGGATTATTTTTAGTTAGTAGTATTTTATTATTATTTAGAAGTAGTTAAATTAAATGTAGTGGTGCCTAGTATTTATGATTATTAACATAAAGTAGTTTAATATATACTTATCATCAGCTGCAAAATTGCATTTACATTAATGAATAGTAGATTGTCCAATTGTTATGTTGTATTGTATCCAATTTTGCAGCATTCCGTACTTTATAATTATACTGTGTATTTTAACTAAAATTTTAATACTGGTTATTTCTATAAGTTTTGCTGTATTGCACCATAAAATTGTTAATCGTAGGTAAGTATTTTATTATGCCAAATTAGTTATTTTTATGTTAAAGATCACATAACTTATTCTTGGGTTAATCAAGCTAAATATTTGACTTGTGTAACCAACTAGTCTCGTATGTAGTCTATATTTACGAAATAATTTTTTACGCGTCATGAACGGGGATTTTTAAGCCATCAACCACTTAGCGATTTTCGTAACTTCGTAACTTATAAATCTTATAACGCAAATGTGGTATATTAATATTGAGAATAGTATCTAAATTATAAACAACAACAATTTGTTCAACCTTTAACCTTTTTGACGCCGCGTCAAATACAAAAGCTGTCACTCAGACGCCACGTCAGTAAAATGTCAAAATTGAATGTGAACTTTAAACACTTGCGTGTAGGTTTATATTGCTCTGTGAACCAGGACTTATATATCGGCCTTTGGCATTGAACCTGCGGTGCCAATATATCAATCGTTGGTGTCCAAAAGGTTAATTGACAAAGGGATCTTATAGACGTCGCGTATTTATTCTTAACTGTAAACAGGGTTTGTGGAGGATACGATTATTATTACTGAAAATAACTTCGGCAGTTAAAGGTCAACAATCCCGGTTCCGAATGTGCTGGTAAAGTTATTACTATTACTCCATTTAATTATTTTTCTCAAACATGCAATGAAATATTGTCATTACGTTCCTTAAAATAGACTCGGAAGTACCGCCTCTAGGGCGCAGTAACTCACTGGGCTGGATATGGAATTTCATAACACTTTTCAGGCCTAGGCCTGCAAAGTAACTTTTTTTTAATTTCGACAACAAGGTCGTTATTTTTTTTTGTATTTCTTTGTATGTTTTAGAAAAGCACTATACATGCCTCGGCGTGAAAGCGGATTCCCGGCCTCGTTACCTATCCGGTATACTGGGTGACATCGGAGTCGTGATCCAAACTGTGAGAAACGTGTTAAGATGGTAATTCTCAACAAGGTTTACCATGGAACAAATATGAATATCGCGAAAAAAAAAACTGTTTCCATACCGAACGGTGCGGAAGTGTTCATAACTTCCAGTCTCGTTTCATAATTATGTAAACACATTTGGAAAGGATTAGTATGGAGAAATGTATACATATTAATTAACTCGAACTTTACTAGTCGTAAAAAAAGTATGTTTGTTCATATAGGTCCCATAGAGAACATTGTTTAGGAAGACCATCTTAACACGTTTCTCACAGTTTGGATCACGACTCCGATGTCACCCTGTATACCAACTGGGCCGGAATTCCTTATTTTCCCGGCCTCTATTATTTGGGCTCTACTTTTCACTTACGATCAGGTGGAGTGGAGCCACTTTGTTGTGCCAACATAAAAAAAAAATGTACTATTATTTCCGCAGATGTGGCGTCGATTGGCACGCAGGCTGAAGTGCCGTGCGTGCAGTGCGTACAACGCAGCGATGTGGCGCCACAACGCAGTATTCGGCGGTTATTGTGGTGAGTTGGTTGCTTGTTTTTTGTTTTACGGATATCCGAAAAATCTGTTGTATAAGTGTATATGGAAATTCCAAAAATCAGTCCCTACCGGCAGAAGTGGTGTATTAAGTCAGACAGAAGAAGATTCTGTTTCGCTGCAATGTTATCTATTTTCAACTACAATCGTTTTCGTATGATGTAAAATAAAACCTACTTTTGTAATCTACTATTCTGTTTCTGAATGTATTACTTGTTGATGCAAGCAAATAAGCAATAAAAGAAAGAGGAAAGGGTAGTTATAGTACATTGTGCATCTAGGGAGGTAAGTACGGTATTACTAACCAGAGATGGGCAAAATTTATTCGAATGACGAATAACGAATAAGAATAAAAAAAATCATCGCGAATGACGAATGAAATTGTCGAATGATTATTTTTATTCGAATAGATTATTCGTAGAATAATTTAATCGCGAATAATTTATTCGTCGAATGAATTTTCACGAATAATTACAACAAAGTCACTTTCTGCAGTCTTGTCTGTCCCTATATATGGTCAGATCTTTAAAACTACGCAATACGCAATGGATTTTGATGCGTTTTTTTTAATAGTAGTTATTCAATAGAAAGGTTTATAAATGTATGATGCATGCATAATATAGTATAAGTACTGATAAATTTTGAGGATTCTCATGAGATGTCGTAGATACATTTTTTTGCGCTTAAATTGCAAATAATGTTCTTATATCTTCCGCACTATTTCTTGTTAACATTATTACTAATATTTTCTATTGTTTGCTAGAAAATAAGTCCTTCCGGGCGAAAATGTAATACTTATATGGCACGTGCAAAAACTAACGAAAAAGGTTTCAGGTTAGGGTTTGCATTTGGCGTGTCTATCATAGGGATAATTAAAAAAAGTGCAAACATATTTTAGAATCAACATGGATTTATTATAATTTAGGATTCGCTCAGAAGCATGCAACTGATAAGAAAATACGGGTTTCTCGCTCATAAATATACCCGTCTCTTTCTAGGCTAATAGAAAGTTACTTAATGTATGAGTGTATGACTAACCCATTGTCTCGCTAATTATACTTACTACCTGGGTTTATATATTACCCCTAACCCTTAACATTCTTTAGCGTGCTAGAACTTAGAACAAATTACAGTATTCACGATTTATGTTAAATATTATGCTTGATGTTGTTTAATTTAATATAATGCTACAGAAAAAATATGTTTTTCGTAGATTTATTCGAATGAAAATAACGAATAAATCATTCGTCATTTAAAAACCAGCAGAATAATTCATTCGTGGTTGATTTATTCGCGAATGATTCATTCGCGAATAAATCATTCGTGACTAAATTATTCGCGAATAAGGAAATCGTGAATTATTGTTTATTCGAATAATTCTTTCGATAAAAATTTATTCGAATAATGCCCATCTCTGTTACTAACGAGTTAGTATTCCGCTTACCGATCGTGATGCATACAACGTTTTTCATCACGCTTGTGAGAAAAAAAATTGTTTTTTAGACCAAATATATTCCATAGGGAATTTCACTTTTCTATTACTCGCGCGATGCATGCAAGCAATGGTGCGCTTAGAAAGCAAGTGTGATAAAAAAAATTATATCAAATACTCAAAATTACGAGTATTAGTACACCAAACGAAGGAAACTCAGAGAAAAAAACTCGTGTATAAGCGAATTTTGGCATAGTTGTAGAGAATGGTGTTTTAAACCACATACTAAAAGTACTGGTGGTTAGGGGTGGAGCTAACGGGGGGAGAGGGGTGTAAAGGTCCTTATTTTTAATTTTTCGTAAATAACTCGTAAACCGTGGCTTATAGCAAAAAACGTTCTAGTACATAAGTAATCTACATACAATTCTCTACAAAAAAGATATATGCATGTTTCCTCTGGGATCAATGTGTCATGAGATAAGAAAGCAAGAAGATGGACACTAAAGAAATAAACACATTTGTTTAAGTTGGTATGGCACATACAGAATTCTCGCGAGCATTCCAAAAGATTTTAATACTCACTTCCTGACCATATTTAGAGTCTTTGATGTTATATAAAATAATCTGAATTCGGCTTGGTTTCACAGATAATTTTATGTAGATTACTTATGTACTAGAACGTTTTTTGCTACAAGCCATGGTTTACGAGTTATTTACGAAATATTAAAAATAAGGACCTTTACACCCCTCTCCCCCCGTTAGCTCCACCCCTAACCACTAGTACTTTTAGTGCGTGGTTTAAAACACCATTCCCTACAACTATGCCAAAATTCGCTTATACACGAGTTATTTCCCCCGATAGGCAACTTTTGGTCTTCGTTAGGTGGACTATATATTAATATACTCGTAATTTTGACATGGACATAAATCGTTTCATTATTACGACTTGTCTAAAATAGGACATAAATAGATTAATTACTACTTTAACCATTCAACCTTTAGATTAGAATAATAGATTTTTATTTTGATATTAGAATGATTATTTCCAGTTCTGTATCTGCTTACAGATGCTTACAAGAATTCCCAACATTTTTTATACACCATTAACCACTCCAAAGCAAAGCCTTTCTCCACTCCACAGTCTCTAATTCCAGGGAGCCTCTGAAATGCCTGTTCCAAGCCTTCGCCGTGGTCTGTTTCGTGTTCGCGATCTCCGCGCTATACGGAGATACTTAAATACATAGACAGCCATGACCAAGGAACAAATATTTGTGATAAATAATACACAAATAATGCCCTTGCCGGCATTTGAACTCGGAACCTCCAGCTTCATAGGCAGGGTCACTACCAACTAGGCTACGGAGGCTGACAAATAAAAATTCTGGTCAAACTCACTCCATCGTAGGCCACGTCTCTGCCCTTGGTTAGTCTGTGTCCATGAGTAAGCCTATTTCAAATAAAAAAAAAATCCCAACATTTTTTTATACACCATTAATCACTCCAAAGCTACGAACAAATAAAACATGGAAGCCGCACGCCATAGTAAATTGTCTTTTAAAAATGGGCCTGAATTTTAGTTGATAAATGTCACCCCCTCTTTAATGCATCACGGCAACGAATTTCAATGTCAACCTATAAAAACTTAAAGCGCCATTTAAAAATAATTGTGATTGGTCCATCAAAGTTTTGATTGGCTATATTCCATAAACATTTGTCAAAGATGTTGCGCCATAACATGCGCGGTGTTAAGAAAAGCGCTATGTCCTGCCCATCTTAGCACAATTGAACAATTGATTTTGGGGGCATTTTTGAGCTGGCATTAGACGTCCATGTTATATATGGTCGCAGCTCCAAAGCAAAGCCTTTCTCCACTCCACAGTCTCTAATTCCAGGGAGCCCCTCAAATGCCTGTTCCAAGCCTTCGCCGTCGTCTGTTTCGTGTTCGCAATCTCCGCGTTATACGGCGTGACCCGTCGTCGGGGCTGCGAGCGCGAGCTGCCGTGGCGATGGCTCGATGCGCAGGAGTTGATGGACATGCTGCTGAGGATAGAGTATGTTGCTGATGTGCCGATGTGAACCTTAATGCTAATAAATGCCGATTAATAATCATTTCGACGGCGAACCTCGTAAGACCCAAAGTACATTACAATGCACATAGTTGTTGCAATCCAATTTGTATCTTTCGCGAACCAATCAAAGTAGAATTTCTTTTGTTTCATTACTTTTTGAAACAAACGAAATTCTTATCAATTTATATTTAGAACAAGGTTCAAATTAAAAACAGGAACACTAACTATGGTGGGCCTTAAGAGATTAAACTCCTAATTGCATAACAATAGTACATTATGCGTAAAGGGAGGTAAGTACGGAACGAGAGTGTTAGAAGCCCTACGCCGTCAGGCTTTTATGACTCGAGTTAGTATTCCGCTTACCGGCCGTGATGCATACAATGTTTTTCATCACACTTGCCGACAGAAAAATAAGTTGTAAGACATTATGTTATGAACTGTCATACTGACATTTCTATTACTCCCTAGGGAATTTCACTTTTCTATTACTCCCGCAATGGCGCGCTTAGACAGCAAGTGTGATGAAAAGTAGTATACAGTTAGGACTTCATGATATAATGTAATCGCCGTTAAAGATCGGTCAAATTGCTGACCCCCTTATTAATAAACGTCTCCCAACTTAGCAAGCCGCTAAGTATTCTTTGTCACTTTCGGTCTTATCGAAAAGAAAGAAAGAAAATAACATTTATTTGTGACACAACATAATCTACACATTAGAACACAAAAAACAAGAATATAAAAAATAAACTAAGTGCCGCAAAATGGTCTCGAATTCAGCATATTGCTGGACTGTAATCACAGTCCAGCGCTGGTCT
The DNA here is from genome assembly GCA_025490895.1 of Thaumatotibia leucotreta. Taxonomy (NCBI): domain Eukaryota; kingdom Metazoa; phylum Arthropoda; class Insecta; order Lepidoptera; family Tortricidae; genus Thaumatotibia; species Thaumatotibia leucotreta. The sequence continues at coordinate 64,915 of JALPQI010003569.1, read as the reverse complement.
TCCATCGGTCGTTTGTCACTTTCGGTCGGTAAATATACTTCCACAAGAAAAGGTACAAAAAGATAAGAGGCGTTTATATATAAGTGGGTGACCATTTAGGACATTATATTGATTTTTGTACATTACACCTTCATCTTGTACATTACACTCAAATGTACAAAAATAAGTAAAATGGTCCATTTACGAACAGCATGTAATATTTCTGAAGGCATTTATCATGTGTATTTGCTAGATAGTTGAGCTAATTGCTTGGGTTCATATTATATCATAAGGCTGTAATGTACTGAATTTTTCAAATGTGAATGTAGTACATCAATCTCAAACGACAGCTCATAACAATGATCTGACTAACGAAATAACTCAAAGTATTCGCGTAACATCTGAATATGTTAAGATTAAAATAGGCCTAAATATACTAATGATAATAATACTGATTGCAATACATCTGTTCCTAATAAGATTTTATTCAATGTTAGTTTAACCCCAGGAGGGCAAATATCGGTGTTTTAATACGTATGTTATTTAACTGTTGCAAATATTTGATTATATGCTGTTTACGACTATCTCCGTGGTATCGAATAGTGCTCGTCAATACAAAAACCAATATTTTTATCTAATTTAATTATTTTAAACACTGACTTTAATTTAGTTTTCAACGCATTTTGTTTAATTGATTTTATGTTTGTATTGTGTAATTACTCGTTTTATTCTAATATCTTATTTGATGGCCGTCTCTTATAAAGATTGCTTATCAAGAACATGATCTATTATTTTCTTATATGCTCTTTACGGTACTCTATCAGTTTCTCTGAGTTATCGAAATCTCACAAAATGTCTCAAATTATCTGTTTAATTGACTTAGATAAATGTATAGCTGTGATAATTCAGTGCCAGTAAATATTAGACGAATTAAGAATTAATTAACTATAGCTAAATTGACCATTCTGTATGAACAATATACTAAAACACACATGTGGTTTCTGAATTGTAGTCCGAGATTGGTCAGTTACATAATTATATATTTAGATTAACTTTAGAGTAGGAATAATTGCCAAATATGTAACACAGTGAATGAAGAATTTAAGATTAGTACTAAATTATAATAATAAATATTTTAAGTATTAGCATGTAAAGCATGGAACAATATGAAAAATTTAAATATATTTTTGATTACTAGCTCCAAAACTGTTGTAATCACTACAATTTGATTTACATGTCTTGGTATCTCTTTCCTTTGTATTACAAATAAAGGTGACGCAACGACTTACAGTGACATACCGGACTAACAAATAAAGTAGTATAAATGGCGTTAAAGGGCCTATTATAAATAATTTAAGGTATTATTTTATATCTGTACATAAAGTAAATGGGTCATACAGATTTTTTTGTATGAGTTAGGTTACAATTTTTTCCTGTGGACATATGAAAGTCAAAGGCCGTAATTTTCTTGTTCGACGAACACAAACCGATAGATGGCTTTTGATTTTTATAACAATGATGTGGTCAAGACCTGTATGTCCCAGAACCGTTAACTTTCGCAATGTTCACAGGAAAAACGCCCATTTTCGCAAACGCTGTATGACCCATATACAACATTTTGCATGTATCGTTTGATAATCGTAAAAAAAAAAAAAAAGGTTATTAAATTTCATACAAATTCATATTGTTCTATTATGTCAGTCGTAAATTATAAGTATCAAGGCATTTACCACTGCATTTATTGTGACTAGACTAGGTTTTAAATTTTAAGACAAATGTAACCAGAGTTGTGCAATTGTATATCTAATTTTATTTCCACACATTGTAACTTTAAAATTAGTACATGTTTAAAAGTTACAATGTGTATATCGATATGTAACATTTATTATTAGTCATTTTAATATTTGAATAAACGATTTTTATAAAATTGTATCTTTTGTTTTAATCAATATTATAATTATGTTATGTCTCAGTATTCCAAGGCAAAGTCAAAGGGGGTGGCGTGAACTGTAGGTATGCCCCTAAACGTTAATTTACTCCTTACTGTATGTCATAGCACTGGGATATAATACAAAATGGTGATTTTAAAACTTTCATTGGTAAAATATCTATACTTGATTTTTTAGTGACAAATATATCTTAGCAGCTTATAGATCAAGTACAAGGTACTGTAAATAAATTACCTTATTACCTCAGCGTTTGGATGCAGTAGGAGGTGAATGCCCATAAACGCAACGCTGGGCAACCGGGCTGGCGGTCGCAGTAATGTATCCACTCCACTATGATGATGCTGATACCCATCATCAATCTTCAATAAATAAATGGTCAATGACACTTCAAATCCCTTAGTTAGTCGACTTTTACGACACCCATGGGAAGAGTGTGGCGACAAATGTATTCTTGCTGCCGTCACCAACCGCTTTTTTTCAAAATTTTGGCCATTGTGGCCGCTCCGATATGGCGACTGTACAAGGCAATTTTAACCTTCTGTCCGGGTCTGCCTAAAACGCACAGACCAACCGAGAAATTTAATAGTCGCACTAAGACTTGGCCTGTTGCGTTTTTGTCCAAATGCGAATCTGGCAAACCGAGATTTGGGCCTATTGGGTTTTTGTCCCAAAGCGAATGCGGTACGTTAAGATAGGTAGGTAGATTCGTTAGGTATCTTCAGATGCCCGAAGCGTAAGCCGACGTGAAATAGGAGCCCCGTGAAGCGGGAGAAACGTAGTAAGGCCAGAAAAGCCCACTTTTAACGTGTTTTATACTAAGCGCCAATTAGGAATAACGCGAAATTGACAAACAGCGACTTAGTCGTACTACGTTTGGGGTAGATTGCGAAATGGGTACATAATGATATAAGAATTAGACGAATAGCGACAAAATCTTACAGCGAATTTCAAATGACGTTTATTAGTCAGACTGCGTTTTAGGCAGACCCGAACAAAAGGTAAACTAATTAGGTAACCCCGTTTCATGGTATAAAATCTACCCAAACAAGATCACTTTTTCATCCATTTTACACTTCATCAAATCACACGAACTTTACACAAGTCGCCCAAGAAAATCGCACAAAAGAACCAAAAATCAATACACGCAAAAAACTTATTAATCCCGTATCCCTTGCTTCGGATTCCATTGTGTTACACAATAGGCCTCAAGGTGCCGCGACAAAGGGGCAACTGAGAAATGGCGTCGCGGATCATTCCCACACAGGGACTGGTCATTTTGATCGCAAGGTATAATGAGATTATAGGATGGATGCGTGAAAGGAGTTAAGGTTTTATGGTTTTGGCATTTTCTGGTAGTTTGCAAGCGCTAAAATGACAATGATGGGAAGGGGCTGATCGAGTTCCTGTGACAATTATGTCCAGTTCCATGATTGCATTGCGGTGTAACCATAACTGGCTATAATGTACCATGTTTAGGTATATAGGTAGGTACCTATTCATTATAGCTTTATACCCGAGTCTACATACCAAATCTTACAACCTATAAAATGAGTTCCCCAGTTTAAGTATTTATTTTGGGGCGTCAACAGCAGTACTTACATAAGAAAAATACAAACGTAATAGTGTCTAGTGTAAAAGTACCTACCTAACGGTCTGTTGCAGTTTTTGTTGAATTTAGATACCTAATTCATCTATTGTTAACGCCTGGTAACATTGGCACCGGCGTTGACCAATCCAGACGACCGTCGGTAGCGAATCAGAGGGCTCCGTGAGCGCGACAACAGCGCCCAGGTTGCGGGCGCTCGACACCACAAAAAGCGGAGCACCGAGCCCAGAAATCCCTCTTTCCTTCTAACCACTGAAGCCGCCGCACGTGTCCTAGACATAAAAAGAACCTCTCGATTGTACTTATCCATAAATAAAAATAGTAAACTATTACAAGTAGTTTTACTTCATAGGCTGAAACATCTATAAATATTATAAAATGTAGTTGCTTACAATGGGACGCAAGGAGTCTCTGCGAGATCGCATCAGAAATGAGGCCATCCGCTGCAGAACCAAAATAACAGATTATAGCTCTCTGAATCGCTAAACTTGAGTGGTAATGGGTGAGGATTTGAGGAACGTTGCTCGTAGAAGGGCTGGCAGTTGCAGCGGAAAGATTCTCGAGTAACAACCACGTTTTGGAAGGCGCAGCATGGGTAGGCTGGCAAGGTGGACTGGTGAAGGTCGTAAGAGTCCGCTGGATGCGGGTGGCACAGGCCCGGTCATTGTGGTAATCTTAAGGGGAAGCCTACGTTCAGCAGTGGACGTCTCTGGGCTGATATGTTGATGATAATGATAACTATAAAATTCGATTCTTCACCACTAAAATGGTAGTGAAATTTTATTTGTATTCTACATAAATTGTATAGCTAGAGTATTTTCATCACACCTGTTCCGTAAGTGCGCCAATACGCTGCGGTGATGCGGGCCGTAGGTGCGTCATTACGTCCTAGTAGGCCGTTAAGGATTTTCATACAACATTACGTCGCACTAGCGCGGTCCGGCGCACGCCGCGCGCCGCGCCGAGATTTCTTTTATGAAAATGATGAAATTAAGTCATCCCTGATTTAGACCATTTTAGAGTAGTTTTGTGAAAATATATTGTTTTATTTACTTTTTTGCATCACAGGTGTGATGAAAAACATTGTGTGTACCACGGGCGGTACAAGAATTATGAACTCGTGTGAAGTAAAGCCCGCGCCTTCGGCTTGGGCTTTACTTTCACACTCGTTCGCAAATTCTTACTTACCGCCCTAAATACACAATGTACTATTACGTATCAATATTTGTATTACAACCCCGTCAAATAGATAAAGCACTATTTAATAGACTTTTATTATAGGGCATTTGGTAGTCTATCGGCATTTCTGTGCAAACTGGCCAACCATCGCGTCACTCGATTATAGACTCTATGGTCATAGCATTATGCAACAAATACTCATTTATTAAAGCTACCACAGCACAGCCAACATATTTATCTAACCAATTGTGCACTCTATGACTTTTGTAATAAGGGTCACGTATAAACAGTTAAATGTGTTGGCCTTTGTATAAAAACGACACCTGTTGCTTATCGTGGGAAAGACTCGATATAGGTGAACCGGGCACAAATTCCCTATCGCACGCTGATTTGTAATTAAATGCTTTGAAATAAGGTATATTTTCGTATTGTTTTGGCGTGATAACTGTAATGTGGTGTATGGGAATGGCGATAGTAAATCAACCCTTACTTCTTATATGTTTATCTATATCTAGGGTAGCAACGATGTTGTTAATTGATACTCTGATAAGAAAACGTAAATAAATGTTACTGCTTACCTTAATTCAAAAGTAACTCGCACTCTCGCAGTGAAATAAATTTAAGTGTGAGGCCCATTTGCACAATCCAGAGTAACCAAAAATCCAGGGTAGGCTTAAACCTAACCTTAACTCGAGTTTAATGGTTAGGTTAGAAGTCTCATAATTGTATTGGCTTAGCCAATTACTTAACCCCGTTTTGTTGGTTAACCCTACATTTAGGTACCTAAACCTGTCGTAACATACCTATTCATCGATTTCAGCGATTCAATTTTCAGAAACTAGATTCCCTCTACACTTTAAATTAAATGTCTGAGAAGAGAAGTAGCCTTCATAGGTCAGTAATGGGCATATGTGCCATTTATTATGTATTTATTTATTTAATACATCTACAACTAACAGCTGACAAGCCAAAGCGTTACAGATGGTAAGATGAAAACACTAAGCAATAATAAATTGATCAGTACAAGTAGCTTATGTTAAAAATAACATACTTACATAATTATCACATTTATTTTACTGTTTCACAAAAAGGCAAGAATTCATTTTTAAGTTTGCCAAGGTTGTCCGCGAACAAATCGGAGTCTGGCCTACTATCGCGAAAATCGAAATTCGTACATTTCGAGGATTTCTCTTTGTCACTCAAACGAAGGCGTCATTAGAGTGAGAGAGACAAATCCTCGAAATTTACGAAATTCGTTTTTCGCTGGTGCAAAAAATAAAAATTTATTAAGCATAATACGGGAGCGGACAAGTGGAGAAAACTGTTAGTATTATGTTGCCAATACTCAGAACTACGACGCGCAAAATGCACCAAAACAAAATTACACCGAAATACTCACACCTATAATACTTACAAGCCTACCTAAATATTTATAAGTAAAATCAAAAGTTAATCATTCATCATGGAGTGGTTTCCAAATATTAGGGGCGCCGACAATGGCGTTTTTGTAGCATCCGGAGGACCCGGAAACTGATGGTTTTTTTTCTCATACTCAATAAAAACGGGCATGTTTTTTAAGCACCTGTCCACATGGGAACCAGAGATTTGAGGAAGTAGAAAAAAATACGTTTCATATGAGGATTAGTGTGGGAGAGAATTTCAATCTTATTGGAATGCTGAAACAATGAAAGTTGTGACAAAAAATCTTAGGGCAAAAAAGGGGTTACTTGTAACTTTCAAAATCTTTTTCATTTGTTCTTATTATGGCGGGCGGTGAAATTTCCTGTTGGGGAATAAATCGATTTGTTGATATTAAATCCATTATTTATTAAGTAGATACAAACGGGAAGTGGGAACACAGTTTATTGACTATGAGCCTTATTACAATGTAACATTAAGTTCACGAATGGTCAATGTACCTACTGGCGATTGGTGTACCTACTGATACAAAATAAAAATGATAAATTCTAAATATATTTCATATTTATGATATTTAGAATTAAGTTCTTTATTTCATTCGGTACTCGGTAAGGCTAATAAGTATTTACCTACTGTAAGTTATGCGCCCCAACCCAATGTCAATGTAAAAATTGTTATGACTATGACAGTTAATAAGCTCATGACATGGCACAATTAAGCTCCTGGTATACACCACATCATACACCACATAATTTCGCGAAAGGTTCTATCCAACATAAGTTGGTAGGTAACCAAACTTACCTATGCTTATTTTATATTTTAATTCATCAGGGGGCTACCACGATCTACTGTTGAAGTGTTGCCTCCCTGTTACACTTACGTACAAATTCACAAGTGCGAAAGAGAAGCGACACTTCGTTCGTGATTCGCGGTAGGGCCTCAATAGGTATACAATCGATTGTTCCATACAATAAATGCCAAAAACTGATATGCTGAACCTAAACTGAATCGCATTAAGAGAGAGAGAGAGTTATTCCCATACCTATACCTGCGACCTTACCACGAACTACGACATCCGCAAATTTCGGGGATTTTTCTCTGTCACTGTAATGACTCCTTCGTAAGGTGCGTTCAAACTTCAAACTAAAAGAGCATTCGCTGTTCTTACCTCCCACTCTACGAAAATCGATCGGTACACAAAACGTGATTGGTTGATTTCGTAGAACGGGCGCTAGAACAGCGAATGCTCTTTTGGTTTAAACGCATCTGTAGGAGTGACAGAAATTTACGAACTTCGGTGTTCGCGGTAGCAGGCCAGGGTGCTTAGACAAGTTGCCAATCGCTAACGCTTAATCGTCAATCGTAAACGAAAGGCAGCTAACTGTATTTGTCGCACTAATATGAAAAAGTGACAGAGAGGGAAAACTACGATACGCTACTAAGCGTTAACGATTGGCAACTTGGCTAAGCATCCTGTACCTACATATTATATTTCCCATGCATGTCACAAGCTATGTCCGCTGACCTTCCCTTTTCGATCCCAATAAATTACACTATCCCAGAGGATGTGACCCGTTACACCATTCCCAATTTTATTGCGACTCTGTACACTCTTATTCCGTGTACATAAGGTTGAATTTGGCGATCTCGGGCTGTAGTAAGTTGCGGAAGTGGGTTCACGCCCGTTCACATGGTCCTGTGATGCTAAGGATTAAAGAGAAAAAATAATAAGTTATGGTTGAATAAAATGTGAGTTTTTGAGTAAGTTTCGACTCATTGTGATTACAAAAAGTAAACAAAGTAGCTAGTAGTAGATTGATTTAAACTTTCACGATTATCACTCATATTTTAAAGACAAACGGGTCTTAATCGCGTAAAGTTACATTTAATTATATCCTGACGTTTCGGGCATGACGTTACACCCGTGGTCGCAGGCAGAGAGTAATTATCCTCATTTATTACTAGGTACTACAAAAAAGAGAGCCTCTGTACCTGACAAAAACCGCGTAGACGAGGGTATGTAGGTTCCTAAAATGCGCAAAAAACTTCGCTAAAGATAGGTTAACTAACCAATTAATTACCCATTCGCACTATTTCCTCAGAGTCCTACCCGCGGTTACATCTTAAACTAATAACGGGTACAAATCGAGCACCGAAAATATGTAGGTATACATTACCTTGCTGCTGAGGTACCTAATAAAGACGTGTAGGTATTAGGTAGATTTGCACTTGGCATATTCTTTGCGCTTAATTTAAATTACATATTATCACTATTATGTGACTACTCACTACTTATTATTAACTCAAAAAGTGAAGATAACACGTTAGGTAACCAATATAGCACCGGCCAAACGGCATCCCACGTTAATCAAGATCCTTATCTCCCTTGTTCTTTTTAACAATTAACATCATATTTCCATACTCTAAAACCATCAAATTGTTTCACGCAACACGCAACCATCAAACTTTATAAAACCAGCCACAGTATAAATTAATGCCCAGTTATTTAACTCGTCGAGTATCAAATACGACTTTACGACACGATCATCTTTTTATAACTATTTTAATAAAACAAAAGCAAGAAAGATACCTAGAAGTCAAATTAGAACTATTTAATAAGTAGTAGTAGTAGTAGTATTTAATAAATAACCTACATGCATGGATAAAGTTAAAGAGAAAGTAGAGCCATGGCATATGGGATGCGCTATCATGTATCGTCAAAGAGTTGACGCAAGAAAGATAATCACACTTAAGTTTATTATGATTATAAATGTTCCGTTAATTATAAATGTAATCGGTAATTTCACTTACCCAACTTGAGTAAAGGTGATGTTTCAGTGACTCGCGTAGCTCAGACCTTTAGAATAACTCCGTCATGACCCATGCAGTAGCGTATCTTAGTTTCTCTCTTTTGTCACTCTTTCTTATTAACGCGACAAAGACATTACGTTCGCGTCTGAGCATCCATGCCATGACCATTAGCATCATAAGGCTTCTCCCAAATCAATCGACGCGGAGCCGGCCAAAAAAGCCTTATATCGACGGCATAAGAGCTAAAAATCCGAATCCGCGGCCGAGCCGATACGTGCCGATTCGTGCCGATCGATGTCTTTTTCAATCTTATGCCGTAGACATAAAGCTATTTTCGGCCAGATTAAGCCGATTCCGCGTCGATTAATTTAGGGAGACCCTAATACCCCGGCCACGACATTGACACGACACGACCAGCGGCGAGCGAATCCGTGAGTTGGAGTGGGATGCCGATATGGGTACGAGAGGGAGCACCACACGTTTTCCGCTAAGCCGGTCGCCTTAGACCGATGTTGTGGCCGCGGCGTAAGACTTACTGGACTAGACTGACTGGACTGAGTTAATATACTGTATCGCACAAACCGTGGCGTTCCCACAGTTCAGCACATCAGCGACACATGACATCGTATTATTCACCTTTCATTAGCTGCACGGCCTGCATGCGCGTTACACTTCGATGACCTACCGACCACTATTTACCACCCATTTCATTAGGATCACACTATTCGCAACCTTATCTGTAAAGCAATAAAGCCGGGGGTGAGTTTTATGGGAGCTTAATAACTTTGTCAGGTAACTGAAGGACTACTTTAAAAGTGCATGCCATCCAATTTTATTCAAGCTTTAACAACGTACAAATAAAGGTCATTCTTAATTTTATTGTGCTCGATTGAACGCATTGTTAAAATTGTTTCTATGGACCGTGGGAGAAAGTATTGGTCTAATTAAATATGTATTTTGGTATGACGGTATGTGCCGTAAAGGTCATAGTCTCATAGTACCGCACCTGGCGGGTTCATGAGTTGTCCAGCCCCAGCCTTAAAAGGAAATGGGGTATTTATTTGAGATCGAATTACGGTAAATGTTTAAGGATTAAGTTTATTTGTTTTGGAAGGAAGATGGTTTATAATAATAATAATAATAATAATAATGTTTTATTACAGGCATAAAAAACCCATATACAATAATTGGCACAATATACATTAAACAAGCTAGCAAAACGATATAATAAAAATACCTAGACTTACTACTCTTAAATACAATAAATACATATCTTCCATTAAAATGAATGACTAAAATTCATTCATTTTCGGTTCTCGTTGTGATGCACGGACAACCAGTGCCTAACAACCAGACTGTTCGGGTTTTCATTGAGGGCTATCAAGATTCCGTTTTTGGAGTTCCTGACAGTCTCCCAAAAACTGGCTATTCTATTACGAATGACTGCAAAGAAATCAGGTACTCTTGCTTCTGCAAACATGTTCGAAGCACTGCAGTATCTTGGCATTCTCATCAGGATCCGATATGCGTCATTATATTGAACCCTGATGCTGCTGTACGCGCGCCTCGTGTACCTCGTCCACAGCTGGCACGTATATAGGCTTTGACAATATGCCTTAAAAAGTGTTATTTTCACTTCATCAGAACATCTGCCAAATTTACGTGCCAGCATGTTGCAACGAACGGACAGAGCCCGTCTTTCTCGCTCCATATCGGCGTCATCGTTCAAGTTCTCAGTTACGACGTGGCCTAGGTACTTAACAGACTTTGCAACCCGCACCGATTGGCCGTTCAAATACACTTGTGGCACCCTGTCCGGACCTTTTCCACACCTAAATACCAGGAGTTCGGTTTTTTTTTACATTATATAGTAATCCATGTTGTGCTGCGTATTTTTCACATATTGCCAACAGGTCCGCGATGCCGTGAATCGAGGGACTGAGAAGCACCATGTCGTCAGCATAGCTGAGGTTGTTCAACGAAACTCCACCTATGTGACAACCAACCTTAGTGCCTCTCAGCTCCTCGATCAATCCGTTAACATAGATGTTGAAAAGGTCCGGCGAGGTAAGCCCGCCTTGACGTACTCCACATTCTAGTCTATAGTCACTAGAAAGCGCGTCGCCCCACCTCACATTGTTAATTTGGTTCCCGTACCAATATCTCAATAGCTCCACGACCTCTGAGGCGACCCCGGACCCTTGCAGCTTCCTCCACAGTAGTTTATAATTAACTAAGTCGAAAGCCCTGCTTAGGTCCAGGAAACACGCATATACCGACGTACCTCTATTTGTGTAATAATTAACGCACTGTTTCAGCGCGTAAATAGCAGAGTCTGTTGAGAGGTTTGGACGGAAACCAAACTGAGCATCGTTTATACCTACATTCCTCATCAGTTCGGGTTGCAAAAGCCTCTCCAATATCTTACCTAATATAGTACCGAGGGATATTGGCCTGTAGTTGTTCAGGCTCGATAAGTCGCCAGTCTTGTTTTTAGGCACCGGTGTAACCACAGTTCTCATTAAGTTATCCGGTAAGTAACTAAACTGAATACATAAATTATAAAATTTTGACAACATGTTATAAATTTCGTCCCCAGCATAGATGATGTGCTCCAAACTTAGTCCGTCAAAACCCGGGGATTTACCACGCTTCATGGACCTCACTGTGCTCCGAACCTGCTTAGGGGTAACCACTAGTTCCGAGCGACCAGTGAGGCCACCCATGGTGTGAGGCACATCATCCATTAAAGGCAGCGGGTCAGTTTTAAAGTGTTTTGCAAACAAGTTCGCAATATCTGACGGTACTTCACATTTTTCTATACTACTAGGAATTTTCGATTTAGGATTTAACTTTTTAACAGATCCCCAAAACTGAACAAAGTTCTTATTCGTTTTATGTGTCGCTAAAATATCTAATTTTATTTTATCTTGATTATTCTGACACCACTTGAGTTTGTTCTTAAATTGTTTACGACTACTGTACATCTGCTCAAACAAGAGTCCCGAGGCAGGTTTACCACTCATAAGCCAGCATTTGAAATGAAAACGCGCTCGCTGGTGCAGATCTTTAATGTGATAATTCCACCCCGTAACCTGATTACGTTTACGCGAACCACAACGAGAACCGGCGCTAGCTATAGATGCCCGTTGTAAGCAAGTAACAATATTTGTATACAAATTGTCAATAAGAACAAAATTCGTAGTACTAGAGTTACATTCTAAATATTGACTAGAATATTTCATGTTTTTAAAATTTTCACAGCATGTTTGTGCATATTTATTAATTTGGTCACTATCTCTGTTGCCCCATATAACTTGATTTACGGTCTTGTTAACATTATTCATAGGGTGACTATATTTTAATGACACGCATTTTAAGTTACACTCGATTAAAAGTGGATAGTGGTCCGACCAGAAGACATCGCTTATCACTGCTATTCTCGTAATGGTCTTCATCCCGGCTTGAGTAGTGACACAATGATCTAGCCACCGCCTTATTCCACCACCGTGTGCTTCACTCACGAACGTATAGGTGTCGCTTTCAATCCCGAGCATCATTTGGTCCGCACAAATAAGGCTGTGCTCCTCGCAGAATGACAGGAGCTCACCACCGAATCTCGTATTTGGATGGGCATTAAAGTCGCCCAACACATAAATGACTTCACAACCACTGTCTTCTATTATAGCGTTGATATTCGCAAGGCAGTCCGTAAATGTAATTAAATTTTCGTCGCTGTCCACGGGCATGTACACGCTGAGCACTACAAATTGGTGCCCCCCGAGTTCAATTCGAATTGCAGCCAATCGGTCACTCGCGCAATCTATGACGGAGACGTTGTGGAACAAAGATTTCCGCCACATTAATGCGACACCACCATACGGGCGTCCACGCAACACTCCCAGCGATGTATCAACCGAGGATTTTGCATAGCCACCAAAGTCGCTATTTATTTCATGTATGAGACCTAGGTCGTGAGGGAGGAGCCATGTCTCCTGAAGTGCTATAATATCTGAGGTTGCTGTCAGTTGGTGCACATGTTGTTTTGATCGTTTTATGGACTTACAATTGAAAGATGCCAGGCGCATTGATTGTGTGGTTTTATGTCTAATAGTGAATGAATATGATTTTTTAGTTGCATTTCCATATTTAATTAGGTACACACAGTTAAATTAAATTAGGTAATAGGTGGGTCGATTGCAAAAAAATGTACAAAAATCACAAAACTTAGTCATTTATTTATTTACAAACAAGGTTACATACCTACACAATATGTGAAACATGAACCCTGATGGGCGTAGCAAATATTAACAGTTATTGTACAACAGTGTTAATTATACTTAGTTTTGCATTCTTAAAGTCATACAAACTAGACAATATGTAATGGTAAATTCACAATACAATAATTGAGACCTTAAATTTTTCTTTAAGGCCTTTAAATATATTTTTTTGCAATCGATCTATTACCTAGATAATATCCAATAATATTTTTTCCCAAATTAAATATGCGTAGATAAAATGTGCAAGTTATATCACTTTGTTGTTTTACGGAACTAGGTTACCTACGCAACAGTATGTAATGCAAACAAGGTTAAATAAATATACCAAATGTAAGCACCTAAATATATGCATATACTGCAAAACAAGTTAAGTTAGTAGGTGTACCTACCGTATGATTACTATTGATACTAAAAATTACAAAAAATACCGCACATACCTTAAACGTTAACATTTTCAATGCCTTCACATTAAGTACACCACAAAACTTATAGACAACATTAGGTAATCCATCAAACAAATTAAATGACCCATTTCGCAAAACTGCAAATTCTAACCCATACTTACCTACCTAATCGCAACGACAAAAACACCTCACCCTTTGCACCTTTACACATTCCCACAGTTTGTGAGAACTACCCCTGTCTATGAAGTACCGAGTTTACGCCCATACAAAATGACAACAAAAAACCGCGCACTTTCTCAACGCCCGACCCTTCACGGTAGACCGCACACATGAAGAACGGAATTAAAACTCTGGTGTGCTTTTGAATAAATGCGTCGCTTGATGGATGCGCGTGAGTCGATGAAGTACGGGGTTTTTTGCGTGCGATAGGCGCGCGGTTATTGTGGTACTTTATGGGTGCGCGTGCGGTCCTGCATTCCCATGCTACACAGGATAAGGGGCAGCGGATGTAGCTTCACTTTGGTAATATTTAGCAATTTTTGCATAATTAACTTTTTTATTGTGGATATTTCTGGGCGTTTGGGGTTTGTCCGAGTAACGAATATGGTATTTGTAGGTACTAGATATATATTTCTTAAGTATTTTATTTATAATATAGAAACCATAAATCATCAATAATTGTATGTAATACAATTATGAAACGAAAAATATTTTATATTTATAGCATTGAGATTACTTTACGTAATAAATATTATTATATAATTTTGACTTTATTTTACAATTTCTGTAGATAGGTAGGTACTTACCTATTCTTCATTTATGTATTAATTAACTTTGTAAATAATAAATATTTTCATATTTATTGAAGCGAACTGTAGGTACTCATTTTAAAACTTATTTTTTATATTTAACCATTGTATTAATTTGTTTACGTTTTTTACCCAGAATCGAACTCCACACCCCGCCGATCCACAACCGCTGAACTATAGTCGCTACACGCAACAGGTTACCCCGTAGAGCGAGAGAGCACGAAAACAACACATTCCCATACAGTTCCCACCGTATCCCGCCCCAGGTTCGAGCGGGATAGCTACATTCCTCCCTTCAATTCATAATTGGGATCATACAGGAAGACCAATTTATACGTTACGTCGGTTCATTCATTGTCATTCGGTGTTCGAGTGCCGTCCAGCGTAGACGTGTCTGGACGACGTAGTCGGACGACAGTCAGTTAGTTCGGACGACTAGTAGTCTCAGTGAAAATGCCGTGCAGTGAAGATGACGATTCCCAAACTGGATTTGCTGAGCAGCAAATGTCGAAGGCCGAGTTGCGAAAGGTGATTAAAAGTGATTTTAGAAATGTTTTAAATTCAATATAAAAAGTTACAAAAGTGAAGGTGCAAAATTAATATAAATTACGCAATAATAGAGCACGTTTTTGGAGTGAAAGAACGGAATGAAATAAAAACAATTTACAATACTTAATTACAGATGTAGTGCAAAATCCTTTCTCTTCAGCTTTTCACGGAAACGCCCGAATTAATCTCCCTGTCTCAATTAGATTCAGTGCAATACCGGGTGTTACATTAGTCGTGATACAAACTGTGAACAACCTGTTAAGATGGTCTTTCTGAACAAGGTTTCCTTCGGGTCCCATATGAAAATATTTTTTTTTAAGACTAGTACAGTTCGAGTTCATTAATATGTACTTATACATGTTTTCAGACTGATCTCGTACAAATGTGTTTACATAATAATGAAACTAGACTGAAAATCATGAACACTTCTGTACCGATCTGTATGAAACCGTAATTTTTTTTCGCGACTTTCATATAGGTCCCATAGGAAACCTTGTTCAGAAAGACCATCTTAACAGGTTTTTCACAATTTGTATCACGACTAATGTAACACCCAGTACACCTACTGAAGTTCATTGTGGCAGCGATATGAAGTCGGATGTTTCCGTGAAAAGCCGAAGAAAAGGATTTTGCACTACATTTTTACGTACAGTCGGGTTCAAAATTGCATGAACAGTTTTTGAATTGATTCATTCATAAATCGTCCATGCAATTCTGAACGCCACTGTACATTGTCCGGTGTAAAAAATAGTGAAGTAAAAAAGTATATCTAAAATCTAATAAGATCTTGTTTATTATATCGTGTTATGCCACTATATGCTACAGGCTAACTTATAATACCTACCAGGAAAACAATCACCCCAGCATAAGTGGTTCATATTTATACAGAGTGAATTAAAAATATTATGCTCCCATACCAGAGTTCGGCAAAAAATTATCCGATTACTCCTTCCGAGTACATTAGGTACATTACCGTAGATTCTCGTATCTTCGCCTAGCGTGAAAAGTTAAAGTTCCCGCCTTATTATTAAGGCAAACTCTCAGGGTCGCGTTTTATAAAGTTACAATTTACAATTTCGCTGTTTGCCTCTCTTTCTAGCCAATATGTGCGTGCGTTAGAGAGGCAAACAGCGAAATTGTAACTTTATAAAACGCGGCACAGGTAGTAAAGTACATGTGTTTCATACTTGCTATTTAGTAATTTTTTTGTGCACCGTACCCATAATTAATGCGGAAACTACAACTTTTTACACTAGGCGAAGATAGG
This sequence comes from Thaumatotibia leucotreta, assembly GCA_025490895.1. Lineage (NCBI taxonomy): Eukaryota > Metazoa > Arthropoda > Insecta > Lepidoptera > Tortricidae > Thaumatotibia > Thaumatotibia leucotreta. The sequence goes on along the minus strand of JALPQI010003569.1, from coordinate 48,663 downwards.
TATCCCAGGCGAAGACACGGGATTTTACAGTACTGTTTTTAAATATTCCTGAAAACCTAATTAGATTCCAATATACGTCAAAAGTGTATCTATTTAAAAATAAATATTAGGTGGATCGGTAAAAATCGTTGGCGTCCGAGGTAAGACTTTCCGGCGTCGCCTATAGCCGACTGTGGCTGTCAAGAGGTTAAGAATGTTCCAAAACGTGAACTTATGCTATGTCTCCATGATTGCAGACGAACAAGCCGATAATGGAGAAGAAGCGGCGCGCGCGCATCAACAACTGTCTCAACGAGCTCAAGGATCTGCTCATGGATCCTGAGAAAGACGTGAGTTTCTATATTACATGTGCTTATTATGAGCTGGCGGGCTTTTAGTTATGTCTAGCACTTTCCTTCCATTCCTCTCGCTTGCACCAATACTACCTACCGGTACGAGTAAGAGGGGGATGGAAAGGATGGAAAGAAATCTAATTACAGTTTAACTCACACCGCCAGCTTATAAGGATACTACTAAGGATAGAGTAAGGGCATTAAGGACACTGCTACGTATATGGGCACCACTGTAGATACTTCGATCTTATTTCGATGAGCCACATTAAGTAGGGTAGGATGATTATTACGCCATAATATTAACAAATTAAGTCATCTGTCAACCAAAAATCGCGTAGAAAATCATAATTATGAGTTGGTTGATATTTAACTATCAATGAATCCATAAAGAAGAGTTCTCTTTCAAGTTTTTTTGGCTGTCTCCATAATGAAAGTTGCTCATCAACGTCACATCCCCAGTACGTTTTTCGCTGCGGTAGTGTAGTTTTAGATCTAAAATCTTACAAAGACAGCTTATAATAGTTATAATACACTCTATTCCGCTTTTCATACGTTTATATTCGTATATTAACCCTCACTTCTATTTCCAGCCAGCACGTCACTCTAAACTCGAGAAAGCGGATATCCTCGAGCTGACCGTAAAGCACCTTCAAACCCTGCAGCGTCAGCAGTTAGCTGCAGCCATCGCCGCCGACCCCGCCGTTCTGCACCGCTTTCGGGCCGGTTTCGGTGACTGCGCTGTCGAGGTCCGAAGATACCTCTCTAGACTCGCCAGCGTCCCAACAGGCCTTCGAAACAGACTGGGAAACCATCTCACCTCTTGCATATCAGGGATAGAACGCTTACATAAACCTAAGGACTACCCCCCGCTAGTACCAGACCCTTTAAGGTTAGACGACGAAAGACCCAGCGCGTTTCATTGCGTGCGAGCCACGCGACCGACTAGTCCACCACTAAGCCCGCTTTCCTGCGACTCTGCTTGCGATTCTTCTACAGAACTAGAAACCCCACCACGACCTATTCAGAAGTATCCCTTCCCTACACCACCGAGCAGATCCGCTTCCGACCAAGACAGCAGTCCAGAAACGCAGAAACCTACAGTGTCTTCAACTACAATTTCCCCTGAAACTTTAAAGCAGGAAGCTTTAAGAAACAAGAAATACATGGAGCCGCTATCAATAGTTATAGACGTGGAGAATTATAAGATAGGAATCGACGCCTCACCTAAACGTGCTGTAGATTACTCAATAAGACAAAAATTGAAAAGATCTGTGACGGAAACTAGTGGTCCGGCGTTAAAGGTATTAAGAATAGAGCCAGAAAGACCTTTAGAGAAAGTCTATGATATGACACCTGAGAAACGATCAGCGCCTATATACCCTGTAAGATTAACTTTACCAGAGAGTATACCTAGCGTGGTAGAAAGACCGTCGTTTGAGAGACCAGTGAGTTCTGTGATCACGCACACAGCGGAGTCGTTGGCGCAATCTAGCGTGAAACAGGAGAGGTTGCAGAAGGAAGCAGACACCAGTTCCAGGTCTCCGGAGCAGGGGCCGTCAACTGAGATGTGGAGGCCGTGGTGATAACGTCATATTAAGTCTTTTGACACCAATAATGAGCATCCCTGCCATTTCTGCTCTTGTGTACTTGCAAGACTATTGAATGTAAAAGCGACTCCCGCTTTGAAAGAAAATATTATTCGTTGCAACGAAAGATTGTTTGTCATGTTTTGAATTGTATGTTATTTGTATCTTAAGAAGATTTGTTTGAATATTTTTATAAGCTTTAAGAAACCCAAATGACAGTTTCGAATCGAATCAGCAATATTATATTGAGCATAATAAAAAACAAACTGTCTTTAATGTAGAAATTGTAAGATAATATGCGTTTGGATGTTGATGTTAAAAAAACAGCTTTAATTTACCTATTAGGTATTTATGTTGTATTATAGAAAGCTTTAAGCATTTACCTGTTGGTATTTGTTTTTATACGATATATTAAATATTACGTTTTATCTTTCCCTGACTTTCATTTCAACGCCACATAATATAAAACACAAGTTCCTTATTTACAAAATATTTAATTGGCAAGCACATCACATAGTTTTCCGTGCAATCAGCAACAATCAAAACCTTAGCGCTAAGTAATAAAGTGCACTATCGCTAAATAAATAATACTCAGCCTTAATAACACTCCTGCTAAGCTCGATGTATATAATCAAACCGGAATCAGAAAGGGATTCGAGAGTACTGTTGACACAACAAATGACTCAATATTTACCAAGAAAAGAGTTGCTTATACACCGTGTTTTTTTTTTAATTCCGTTAAATTTAACAGGCTGCTCGGTACGTTAACCGTTTCAGTGCGAATGAGGTGCGTGTCATTAATGTTTTTAATAATGGCGTATGACACGCGAGGAGTGTCATTTAAAAAAAAACAACCTTACCTGGTAGGTATATTGCTTTTAATCGTTTTTTTTTCGTTTTCATACATAATAAATGAAATGGTAAGTGTGAGAGAACCAGAATAAGATCTCGGCTGACTGACGGCACACGCCAAAATAAGTTTCATTAGGATGTAATAAAGGTTGCAATACACTTGTTCAGTCACTAGTCTTATTTTTTGAATAACTCAATAACAGTAAGAATTAAGATACTAGTTTCTTAGACAAATTGATTATTTTTGACCTAAATAAGCTTCCCTATAATTTAACGGAAATTAATAAAAACACGGTGTAGATGTAGTGAATGAGTAATTAATATATTGTCTGTAAGTCTTTGCACTTAAAGTATAAATATATGAATATAACTATGAGTATATCCTAGACTGACTTATACACTGTTGTGTCAACAGTACTTTCGAATTTCGAATCCCATTCTAATCTCGGTTTGATAATAAATTTAATAAATATGTGCTAAAAATATTAACATAATAGTAATAAATATTACATGATGTAAAGAATGACAATTATGACAAAAAAACCTAAAAGTTTACTAGGCTGCGTTACTGTCTCAAATTTAGGCTTTTTCGAAGATGCCCAAAGTTTCGGGTACTCCTGGCAAGGATCCTCCTAATGGGTAGAACCATTTCAAGCAGTCGTCGACTTAAATTACGTGAGTAACGCGGTTCATTAAATATGTTAAAGTCTCTCATTAGTTATAATTCTAAAATCTGTATAAAAATGGCATCTGTATAGAACGACAAGTCACGTAATAATGTTAATCCATTATTATCGAATCATTTGGCGTCTATGTACAATCATTTACAGACAAACGAAATAGAAAATAAGTTAAAAAACAATCTATCTACCTACGTTAAAATATAAGTATTGCACGAGTCTATGCAAAACTAAATACACTCGCGGTCAATGAATACGGGTCAGGTGGGTTTTTTATAAAAAATACTGGAAACATGCTGATTACAAATATTTAAAATAAATATTTATAATACAAGTGGAACCGTTTTTAACATCAGATTGTATTGAAATTTCCCTGAAGTTTTCACCCGATCCGAAAAACACGGAACTTTATGGTCAGATGACTCCGTAGATATAAAAATAGCAACTCATGATTTAAAAACTCGTATTGCCATACATTTTAGGTGTTTTTTTTTTAAATGGTCTACTTTTTTGTCTATACAAACCAAGGAGGTTGGAACTCTTAGGGCGCCTATAGAGAGACGGCGTGACAGACAAAACCCGTGCCGCGCATATGCGTTTTACGCATATGTGCTGTCAGTACCTCTCGGGACGTCATGGGTATATAAACTATAAAAATATACCAAGAATGCCACATTGCTCTGTAATCTGGTGCAGGAACCAGTCTACGTACGTTAATAAACAAAATTCAAACGTTTCCTGTCACAGGTAAGTAAAAAAAGTTATATTAAATTCAATATAAAATTAGTATCGGCGAGAGACATAGTGAAGAGACACGACGCTGAATTTGTTATCGATAGTCTATGTAAACTCTTACAACTGAACGGTGTTAGTAGAAATTCAAAATTTGTTCCCGAGTTACGGACGTTTCCTATGTATAAGTAAGTATAATTATGTGTATTTATCTATTTAAGTACATATATATATCGTCGCCTAGCACCCGTAGTACAAGCTCTGCTTAGTACGGGGCTAGGTTGATTTGTATGAGACTATCCCCCAAACATTTATTTATTTATTTATATTAAGCAATAATATAATATTTATCTAGAGTGCAGACAATGAAGCAACTATACAAAAACATATAGTTTAAGAAATTCTGACTTAATTTTTAGATTTCCTATAGAACCATGTGTCAGAGAACGCTGGATAACGGCGACTGGAAAGTTGAACTGGTTTCCGCAAAAACACGACACAATTTGTTCGGACCACTTCCAAAATGACTGTTTTGTAAAAACAAATCCAAGATCTATATTGTCATCCAATGCCTGTCCAACTTTAAAACTCCGTCCTGCGTTTGACAAGGTAAGTTACCTTTGCTAAATAATTTTATTATGTTTTAAAAGTAAAGTACCTTTTAAAGGATTTCTGATGTTATCTGTTAATACATATTAAATTAAGTATGTAATTTCCAGGTGTTTCTTGTTCCAAGTAACCCATCTGATAATCTTTCAAGAAAACGTAAAACGGTACAATTTACGAATTTAAAAATATCTTTATACATTTATACATCTAGTTAATCTGTCCTCATATATAATACCTAAATTACCTAACCATCTAAACTCCTTACAGTTGATCGTTTAATTTTAGTGCCCATTTATAATTACAAAAATTTAAGCACCTACATTTTCTTTTTGCGTTTTATAACGTAATATAAGTAGATATAGTTTGCACACCTTGAACAAACAAACCAATGCAAAGGTAACATATATAACTAGACAGCCTAGCCTTACCCTTAACACTTGTTGTTTAACTTTAACCTTAAAGCTAACAACTGAATGTAAGTAGGTACTTATTGTAAATATAAATTCAAATAAATGTTTAAATTTTACTGTTTTTATTTCATTCATAACGACATTATTTTAGTGAGATTTTAAAAATGAGAATGTTTGAATAGCTTTTTTCAAGTAAAATTTTTAGTCTAATAACTGTTGGTTTTAATCTATCGATAAAAATATCGAGCCATACCACAACACTATTTACATTGACATGTCAAAATTACCTGACACGGTCGATTTCTATGAAAATGACAGCCAAGGCCGCCTCTATCTCTAAGGTTACACACTAAAGAGGTCCGTGCTCTGTGATACAAACCGACCTAACGACAATTTTAAAGTCTTTTTAGGTTTATTTAAAAATTTAGGAAAATACCAATACAACCTGATTTAAAAATAGATTTTACCTACACTATAAATATTTTTTAAAAATATTTGAAATCTCCATGTTTGCATTATTTTCTATGAAAAAAACCACCTGACCCGTTTTCATTGCCGGTGTGTGTAATAAATATTTTTAGTCTATAATTATTTATAAGTATACTGTACCAACGAAAATTGGGAGTATTTATTACTTAGTCATTATGTACTGCTAAAATAAAATTTCGTATTTATGTTCATAAATTAAAAGACATTTTTATATAATAAATAATAGAAGTCAATAATTAGTAAAACAATTACATATAGAACACATAACATTGTAGACTAGCCGTAATACCCACATCTAAGTAAACATATTATTGAATAAATAAAACCGGCCAAGTGCGAGTTGGACTCGCGCGCAAAGGGTTCCGTACCATTGTCAATTTATTATTAAGAAAATACAGTTAAATCAACCTACCTCAAAAACTATAGGAGATAATTTTATCAAACCAAAAATCGTTGATAGAGTTTATTAATGTGCATAACATATATTTTTTTCAGAATTTTATATCGCGTAGTTTAAAAAATAGAGGGGGGGGGGACACATTTTTCAGACTTTGAGAGCTGATATCTCGAAAACGATTTGCTTAAATAAAAATGTGATGAATAAACCTTCATATCATTTTTAAAGACCTTTCTATTAATACCCCACACGCTTATGTACAACTAAAAAAAAAATTCTATCCCTCAGTTACATGTATGGAGGGCCCCCACCCCAATGGTTTTTTTTACAATTTAGTATCACATTCCTGTAGCGGTTCATACAACACATATCCTTACCAAATTTCGTTACTGTAGCATTTATAGTTTCCGAGTAAATTGGCTGTGACAGACGGACAGACGGACATGACGAATCTATAAGGGTTCCGTTTTTGCCATTTTGGCTACGGAACCCTAAAAATATAACACAAAACAACTAGCAAAGGCATTATTTCTAAATACCTAGTAAGTACTACGTATACAATGTTTCGAATCGAAACACTGACATAAAGTGCCCAATTGCCCATGTCAAATACAAATCATGTCAAAGCGTTTATTGCACACATATGACATTTTCCATGTATGTATTATAAACCCTGCAAGGACACAGCGATCTTATAATAACAGTACAAATCTAGTGCGAATATGCATCACACACGTGTTAAGAACATATTAATTAAAATTAAGCTTTATTAGTGTCTATATTTTCATACATATAATACAGAATAACTAACAGCCATATCTGAAGGGTCCATGGAAATACTAGATTGTGTCACAAGGGATCATAATAGGTATAGTACATTACGACACAAGTGCGAAAAACAGGAAATCCGAAACGAGTGGCGATGTTGTAAAACACGACCGAAACGAGTGTTTTAAATCGACACGAGTTACGAATTTCCTTTTTGCACGTGTCTCGTACGACGTTTTTAGTACAGATGGCCATCCGAAGTTTTGGACCTAGCGTAAAATGAGCCACTTCTCGCACTAGAACCTAAAAAAGGCACCATCTGTACTAAAAATATATTTTCAGCAAGGGCGTTCATTGAAGCCCGAGCGAAGCGATGGATTCCAAAATTCATAGAATCCTCAACGCAGTCAGGGATTCTAAAGTGGAATTCTGAGCATAATGAGGGATTCAAACGTTAACGCCCAAGCCAAAAATTATTTTGATAACGTTTGACACACTGCTTTTCGCGTTGGAGTGCGTGTTCAGATATTTTTGACACCGTGGCTGCTCCGATATATTTGATGGCGACTATACAATTACCCGAAATTAATTGTCGTGTGGTTGCAATAAGAATACATTGGTCACTACCCCAACTCTTCTCGCGGGTGTCGTAAGAGCCGACTGAGGGATTGAAGTGTCACTGGCCATTTTTTGATAGAAGATTGATGGGCAGCAGCGTCATCATAGTGGACACTACTGCAATCGCCAATTCTTCGCCATCTGCTTGCGTAGCGATTTTGGGCATTTACCTCCTAATGCGTCTATATGCATCGTTAATAGAAGCCTACGCCCAGCAGTGGACAGATAGGCTGATGATGTGATGTGTGTAAAGTTCACTTTTGTTTGAGAAAGTCCTTACGTTGTTGTTGTAGTTTCTGTTCCAGCATAGTGATTTTTTCCTGGTATTTTGCCGCTTCGCGGGTTAAGGCCTGAATAGCGGAGTCCTTTCGTGCCACGGCTACTTTCACTCTGAAAAATTTAAAATAAATGAGATGTTAGTATTAAAAGCTGCGAAACGAACAGACGAGAGAGTTGTATATAAATCGTCAGTAGAATCTAAAATAAAAAATAAACATGGCTGACTTTCCATAGCTGACGTCTTTGACACAAATATCGTGAAAGACTTACGCAGATATATTTTTAAGTTAATATTAATCAATATTAATTATTTTAATCTAAAATGTATGTAAACACAAGGTTTAAGGTGTTAAGTCGGCAATAAAATTGTGTTTTATTTTTATTTATCATGTTAGTATAGTACTTTGTTATTACTAGAGTATCTTATACTATGTTGTATTAATATTACAAGTATATGTATATAATTTTCAGTTATGTGAGGTTTAGTGCGTACCATACTTCTTACATAAGCATAAAATGGATCTATCTGTGAGTTCCTATAATGGGCTACTACCTTGTTCCCCGTCCATTACCAATATACATAACCAGCGCTGGGAGAGGACAAATTATTCCTACTACAAAACCGGGTAATGTAGTAGGAATTTTGTTTCCTTGAACAAAACCAACGCCATGTGCCGGTAATGTAATAGGAAAGAAAATTCCTAATACAGTACCCGGTCGGTATTGGAGTAGGAATATGAGTGCCTCGCACATAACCATCATTAAAATTATGAACGAGCAGGTTTTCTATCATTACCTTAGCAATCTCGTTACAAAACCAACTTTTAAGCCAACTGTTAGGGAGGAAATATCAAGGTTTAGTTTAGTCCTTTAGATTTCTGTATTGATTAATGATTAAGGAATAATGCAAGTTTTTACGATTGTTTACATTTTTTCAGTTTCTAATGACGATTGGTATAGTTACGTAAACACAGATGCAGTACAAAGCGAATCGTACTTGGCGTATAGTTGGTGCATCTGTTCTTCGTGCGTTCTCTTCATGTCCTCCATCTCCCTCTGCAGGGTAGCGACGCGCTGCTCCCACACGTGCGAGCAGCTTTCGCGGATTTTCTCGACTGAGACCTCTAGTTGACTGTTTTTCTGTAATACGGTCCATTCATCTTTAGTTGTCTTATCTTATCTAGTAAACAACTTTCTAACCTAAAAGTACACGTTTTCTGTTGTAAACTGCTATATCCTTGATTAAAAATTAAGCAATTTACTTATCACTACGGACGGACTGCACAAATACTTTTTTTTTTATATGAAATAGGCTTACTCATGGCCACATACTAGCCAAGGGCAGAGACGTGGCCTACGATGGAGTGAGTTTGCCCAGAAGGTGCCTATTCACCCTTGACTTGAAGGTTGACGGGTTATATGATCTTGGTAATATATAAATAATACGGACTCAGGTATTATGGTATAGGCAAATACGGCAGTTTACAACAGAAAACGTGTACTTTTAGGTTAGAAAGTTATTTACTAGATAAGACAACTAAGGATGAATGGACTTTAGATAAGTATAGCCTGTCCAACAAACGTTGGCAGTAACAGTAGGAACAAATGACTATAGGTATCTCTTTTCTCTTTGAGTCAATAACATTTGGGAAGGAAAGAGACGGTATGATTTTTTACTCTTGACTTTGACGGCTATTGCATAAAGTCAAATTGTAATGGAGCAGGGTGCTTAGCCAAGTTGCCAATCGCTAGCGCTTGGTAGCGTATCGTAGTTTTCCCTCTCTGTCACTTTAGTGCGACAAAGACGGTTAGCTACCTTTCGCTTACGACTGACTATTAAGCGCCAGTGATTGGCATTGGCAACTTGGCTAAGCACCCAGATCTGCTACTAAGCATACGAAAGGTTAACTGACGAATGATATAGTAACTTCCGCATTTATAATATATATAATATACATATATATACAGTGTGTAAATCTAATACGGGCGATCAATCGTTGGTCTACATTGCGCGCTGAATTATTTTGTATGGAAAATTTTGTTGCTCTTATTTTAAGTAAAAGTTATTTGAATGTACTTGTTATGTCGTAAACTAACACCAGTTAAAAGCTTCGCCCGTATTAGACTTACACCCTGTATATTACATATATATGTATATTAATAATATTTATAGGGAAAAAGAATACAATTATACAATATTGAACGGCAAATTACCTCAGTTATAACTTTGTTTCTGGTTTCGAGCTGCGTGATTGTTATTTCTAATTCGGCACCTGAAATTACATTAATAACGTTTGAATATAGCAATAATCTATTGATATAAAAAGAAAATGACAATTGTATTACTTGTCTCTATAATGGGTCATAACTCTCTGCAACTGAGGTGACCACAGACGAATTTTCAACTAAATGGTGTTGATAATAAGACACATGTCACATGACCGGCATGACAGTGGCAGAGGGTTAAAAATGAAGGTAGTGGACCCTTAGCGATTGGCAACTTAGCTACGCACTTTTAATCGTCAATCGTAAACGAAAGGCAGCTAACTGTCTTTGTCGCACTAACATGAAAGAGTGACAGAGAGGGAAAACTACGATACGCTACTAAGCGCTAACGATTGGCAGGTCTAGCCAAGATGCCATTCTGCAACCGTATGCGATAAGCGATAAATAAATAATAAATATCTTGTGACATCTTACACAAATCGACCTAGTCCCACGGTAAGCTCAATTAAGGCTTGTGATATGGATTATTATTATCAGTGGCGGCTGCTGACTTCGAGAACCGGTGATGCACTTAGTATGAAAAATAATGTCGTATTTTAAAAATGTTTTGCACATTCATTTTCACACAAACATTCGCACATTTACAGCTTTTGACTTCATAAAATACTATTTAATTTACTTTACCTACAGTTTTAATTCTATAATTTTATTGTACTATTATAAAAATAAGAACGTCCGCGTAATAAAGGGCAATAAAGCGGGCCGCGCCGCCGGCAGCCGCTTCGTGTTGAGTCGGTAAATTCCGGAAATCATCGGCAACTCGGCACCGCCCAGTCGGGACGGCGCTCGAAATTCGCAAATTTCTTCATACAGTTTGTACGTAGCATCTTCCGTCTCACGCGCCAGAGGTGTTTCCACGATTCCTATACAATTAGAACTTGATAACTAGTGCGCTCCGCCGAGCGCACGGATTGACTTAGTACGAGCGAAACAAATAGTTTTAAGGACTTCGCCAGTAGTGAATGGTTACATAATTATTTTTTAAATATGAAAATTAAAATAAAGGAATGTCGTGGAGTATTTAAAAAGGATTATTGATGATATTGATTTTGTTAAATTATGGTAGTGCAGCGCACGAGCGCACTTTAGGTACAGCCGCCACTGATTATTATTATTATTGTTCGTATTTACCCTATCTCGGGACCATGGGGTTCCGGACCTTTGGGAGGCATACGTGGGGCCGAAGCCAACAGCGCAGAGGCCTTTTAAGACAAATAATCTAAAAGCACAATATGATACGTCCGGAGATGGTCCCAGCCAGAGCCAGGTGCAAAGACTATTGCAATGCAGCACTGTGACTGCGATGGAAACTAAGGTATTCGGCTATGGTTGGTATAATATGGTATGGTTGGTTGGGACTGGATACTGGGTTATGGGAGGAGACTAGCGGACTATTATTATTATTATTCTAGAAAATTTGCCGCTTCATGTTCTATTGCATTGAGGGTTAGAGTAGATATTCTGTTAGAGATCATGCTCTGGACCCATCTAGTCGTGGGTTCATCGACACCCTTTGGTTTCATTCCGTTGAGGATGGTATCTGTGGGTGTATTATGTGGGTGTCGAAAGCCCCTTCGACGTCAAGGAATGCACATAGAGCTGTTTGCTTATCCTCTCAGGATGTAAATCGTAAGACTAATTGGTCTGAAGGATTTAGGCTGACGATGATATATATAATAGATAGATACTTAAATACATAGACAGCCATGACCAAGGAACAAATATTTGTGATAAACAAATACACAAAAAATGCCCTTGCCAGGATTCGAAACAGGAACCTCCAGCTTCGTAGGCAGTCACTACCAAATAGGCTACGGAAGCTGACACGATAAGTAATAGTATGAGAATGACAGATTCAAACGAAAAGTCACGTGACCACTTTCATACAATATCATGGTCACGTGACTTATCGTATATGATAGCAGAATGGCATCTTGGCTAGGCCTGCCAATCGCTAGCGCTTAGTAGCGTATCGTAGTTTTCCCTCTCTGTCACTCTTTCATATTAGTGCGACAAAGACAGTTAGCTGCCTTTCGTTTACGATTGATGATTAAGCGTTAGCGATTGAAACTGAACTGAATATACAAACGATACTCCTCCTGGAGTATGTGTGGCTGCTCGCGTTTCCGCTACTGCAGCTGTGGCCGGGTCGTATCCAATGACATTAAATAATAAATGGACGCACAGAGCCAAACAAAAAAACCAAGAAAAGTGGCACTAAAAGTCATTTCTGTCATGTTTCAGTTGAAGCTAATAACGCTCACTTACAATAAACTATAATAAAAACTCAAAGAATAAAAAACTTTGTGAAGTGAGCAATAAGTGTCAAAGGACCATGCGTCAAAATTACCCCAAGACCAACAAACATGAGAGTTAGATCATTAAATAGGTCTTTAACTTTACTTCATTTCATTATATGGGCACGAAATCGAATTCCATTGCAGAACTGAGATATTCATATATTTGTCAGCCTGAATACGAGCTAATTCAGTAGAAAACCTCTGTAGATTTAGCCACTAGTTTATTTTGGTAGCTGCAGCTACCAGTGATCACCCTTATTTTGTATGTAAAAAAAAAGGCTAATGTCAAAAGAAAAAAGAAACTAAGCGAGTGAGGTGGCTAACATACAATCACGTGTGCACAATCTTTTTTTTACACACTTCGATATCCTAATGATTAACGACCAGTATCTCTGACCTATGAGATATTCATATTTTTGTCAGTGTGAATACAATCTTCACACTGACAAATATGAATATCTCAGTTCTGCAATGGAATTCATCTTGGTGCCCATAGAATGAAATGAAGTAGATTTAAAGACCTATTCAACAATGTAACTTTTAGCTGTGTTGACTTTGGGGCAAAGTTCCATACAAAGTTGGGCATGGTCCTTTGCGAACAACACCGCAAAATAGTAGAAACTTTTTATGTTTAAGGAATAATGATGCTATACCGTAAGGTGACCAAATGTCAACTGTCAGAACTGAATGGCGGAGCAAAAGCGCAATATTTACTTCTGCAGCCAATTTTTTGGGGCCATTTTTTTGAGCTGTTTGGGGATCCACTTATATATTCTAAATCAATGGTCGTATCCCACGAGGGTGGGACGGTCGTTGCACCGTCATTTGGGGACGGTGTTGAGAGGCTGTCAGGCCCCTCTTATCCACTGGGCACACTGGGCACGTGCCCAGGGCCCCGTGATGGATGGGGCCCCCTAGTCTAGCTAGGCCCCACCTAACTCCTATTACCAAACGGTCCAAACGATAACCTATAGATACGCCTGAAAATCAGTCTTAACAAATTTTACCGAATGTGGCCAATTTGTTCGTTTTTGTTTATTTTTTGAAATGTCTATTGTCTAGCAAGAACTTTTACCCTTCGTCATATAACGATTTTTAAAAATTATTTGAGTTATGTTCAAAACTAGCCTATCAAGAAATGTCATCATCATCATCATCATCACGATGATTATATTATCCGTCTCAGGGATAAATTTGATTATTTCGAATCGTTGGCCAAAGAGAAAAACCCGGAATCCGACTAAAAAGACCTATCTCAAAGAATCAGACGTAGAAGCACACGATTGACTTTTTACGATGATTCTGCGCCATCAGTCCGCCTAAATGGAAAAGAGAGATTCAAAGTCGAAACCTTTATCCACATAATTGATACCCTGAGCGTTCATCTAAAACAGCGATTCAGTTTGTATAAGAACATTAACATTACTCAACGTTTTGGCTTATTTTTTCGCTTGAAAACTCTGAACTGCGAAGAGTTGAGACAAAGTTGCAAAGAATTTGCTGAAATCTATTATGAAGATGTAAACGAGAAAGAGTTAGAAATGGAATGTCTGCATTTAACAGAATATTTGAAAATTTATCAAAGTGAAAATGACGGAACTAATAGTATACTGGAAATACACGGTGGAATTTAATCGGTGAACAGGAACCCATTTTTCTAATTCAGTAATCGATGGTGGTCACGTTTATGTAGTACTTAAGTGGAACCAAGTTTTTTTTAGCATATTTTTTTTTATGTTGAAATTAAAATTTATTGTCACCCTACTAATGGTTTAGTCTGAAAAGTTTAATACCTCTTTTCAAACTATCAGCCATAGAAACTTAAAACATAAATGAGCAATAACCACTCACATGCTTTAATTTTTGCGATAGACTCTATTCCTATGTAAAATAAGAGCGATGCATGGCTGATAGTTTGAAAAGAGGTATTAAACTTTTCAGACTAAACCATTAGTAGGGTGACAATTAATTAAAGTTTAATTTCAACATAAAAATTTGTTATGCTAAAAAAAAACTTGGTTCCACTTAGGTACTACATAAACGTGACCGCCATCGATTACTGAATTAGAATAATCACCAAATTAAAAATTTAAAAAACCGACTTCAACCGGTTTCTCCAAGATTCCCGATTTGTTTCCATCATTGGTTTCCTCAAATCCTACTTTCTGAATGCAAATTCTTGTAAATTAATGAAAATTACCAAAAGCGCCATACATGTACCTATAACATTTGAAGAGATCCCTCGATTTCTCCAGGATCCCATCATCAGACCCCAACTTGGTGCCAATGGGACGCTGGTCTCGGGGTAATACACGTTCGATCACAAAAAGAAATTTTAGAATCTGTTCACTATTCTCGGAGATATCAGGTAACATACATACAACAAAAAAAAAAAAAATTCAGTCGAATTGAGAACCTCCTCCTTTTTTTGAAGTCGGTTAAAAATGGGTTCCTGTTCACCAATTAAATTCCACCGTGTAGGTATATCATCTTTTGAAAGCAAAATCGAAGACACCTTTCCTAATGTAGAAATCGCACTGAGAATCTTTTTAAGCATGATGGTAACTAACTGCAGTGGGGAACGCTCCTTTTCCAAATTAAAAAGAATAAAAAATGAATTAAGAAGTACAATGCTTCAAGAGAGACTAAACAGTTTGTCGCTAATGTCGTATGTCGATAGAATGCGAGTTGCTCAAAAACATTGATTTTGATGATGTGATTAAAGATTTTGCTCAACTCCAATGTAGAAAAGTGCCTTTTCATTCTCTTCAATGAGCATCGATTCTTCTATAAAGACTCATCGTGGATGTTAGTGTTGCATAGTGTTGATTACATTGGATTATCCTATCTAGGTATTCATTATATCTAGTGTAAAACTTTGCACATTTACGTTGTTTGTCTATTCTAACAAAAAAGTGCTTTATTACTATGGTCATAGGGGCCCCATTATCCTAATGTGCCCAGGGCCTCTAATAGGTTAAAGACGGCCCTGGAGGCTGTTGAAGGAATTAGTGATTGGCAACTTGTCTAATCACACTGGTACGTACATCGATCTTCGGTCTGCCGACATCGCGCCGCGGCCTCCTGGTACCGGCGTAGAGTGGCTTGCTCTGTTTCAGCCAGCTCGCGTAACTCACATTCGTATTGCTCTTTATTCCTCCTGTCGAAGGTAAATAATAAATAAATATCATACACAAATCAACCTAGCCCCACACTATAGGTACTCTGTTTGGTTTGATGTTTAGAAAAAGGTAAACAATCTCGCAGTACTTTTTTATTGAAAAATGCATATAAAAATCCAAACTAGGTACTTAATCAATCAAAAACAATGTAAATCACTGTATTTCCTCGTTATATTATGTATATTTGCTAAAACTTATTTTCTACTCGTAGTTTTCAATAAAAAGATACTGCAAAATTGTTTACCTTTTTTTAAACACCAAATCAAACAGAATATAAGCCCAACTAAGGCTTGTGTCGGATACTAAGCTACGATATACAGGGTGACCAAAAAGTAATTGCATTCGCGCTGCCAGTGAGGTTTTGAAAAGCAGAATAATTGAACATATTGCGAAACTACAAATCAAATTATTTATTAACTAAATATTTTGATTTGTACTTTTTTAATTTTTCTCCAGTAGTCACACTACTTAATACTATATAAATTATAAATATTAGATGTCATATACCAAAGAAAAACGACCAAGATCACCTATGTCCGAGGTGGGGATCGAACCCACGTACTCAGCTTTCGCGGCTGATGCCTGTACCCCTCGGCCACTCGGTCTTAGCAACCACCGGTCAAATTTCTCGGGTATAAGCAATCGCTTACAAGGCTAGGCGCCTTTGACCATTCTCTGAGGGTAAGCAATACATGCCTGCACCTCCTATTTAGAATACTTTACAGTTTTCTAGAATAGCTAGAGAGAACTGGTGCTGCCATCTATTGAACATATTGCGAAACTACAAATCAAATTATTTATTAACTAAATATTTTGATTTGTACTTTTTAATTTTTCTCCAGTAGTCTCTATTCTAGAAAACTGTTAAGTATTCTAAATAGGAGGTGCAGGCATGTATTGCTTACCCTCAGAGAATGGTCAAAGGCGCCTAGCCTTGTAAGCGATTGCATATACCCGAGAAATTTGACCGGTGGTTGCTAAGACCGAGTGGCCGAGGGGTACAGGCATCAGCCGCGAAAGCTGAGTACGTGGGTTCGATCCCCACCTCGGACATAGGTGATCTTGGTCGTTTTTCTTTGGTATATGATATCTAATATTTATAATTTATATAGTATTAAGTAGTGTGACTACTGGAGAAAAATTAAAAAAGTACAAATCAAAATATTTAGTTAATAAATAATTTGATTTGCAGTTTCGCAATATGTTCAATAGATGGCAGCACCAGTTCTCTCTAGCTATTCTAGAAAACTGTAAAGTATTCTAAATAGGAGGTGCAGGCATGTATTGCTTACCCTCAGAGAATGGTCAAAGGCGCCTAGCCTTGTAAGCGATTGCTTATACCCGAGAAATTTGACCGGTGGTTGCTAAGACCGAGTGGCCGAGGGGTACAGGCATCAGCCGCGAAAGCTGAGTACGTGGGTTCGATCCCCACCTCGGACATAGGTGATCTTGGTCGTTTTTCTTTGGTATATGACATCTAATATTTATAATTTATATAGTATTAAGTAGTGTGACTACTGGAGAAAAAATAAACTAGTACAAATCAAAATATTTAGTTAATAAATAATTTGATTTGTAGTTTCGCAATATGTTCAATAGATGGCAGCACCAGTTCTCTCTAGCTATTCTAGAAAACTGTAAAGTATTCTAAATAGGAGGTGCAGGCATGTATTGCTTACCCTCAGAGAATGGTCAAAGGCGCCTAGCCTTGTAAGCGATTGCTTATACCCGAGAAATTTGACCGGTGGTTGCTAAGACCGAGTGGCCGAGGGGTACAGGCATCAGCCGCGAAAGCTGAGTACGTGGGTTCGATCCCCACCTCGGACATAGGTGATCTTGGTCGTTTTTCTTTGGTATATGACATCTAATATTTATAAGCAGAATAATGTTATGTTCAGAAATAATTTCAGGTTATATTGTATGATATTCGTGTTCAAATGTAAGCTTTATCTTTAACTCGTGTCGGTTTTGATCACCGAGCTGACACTCTCGTGCAGAAAATGCCCAATTTCAACACTATTATCATAAGTAAAGTAACTATTGAACAACTGTAAGATAAAATCAGACCCAGTGGCCGAGAGGAATAGGTATCAGCCGCGAAATGAGAGGACGTGAGTTCCATTCCCGTCTCGTTTGTGAACTAGGTATTTTTTCTTTGCTATAAGGTCATGCGAGGCAAATTCAACTATGAGGTAAATTCAACTAATGGACATTTCTTGTAATCTGTTTTGAAGAACTTTTGGAAGATACCTAGGTGCTTAGACAAGTTGCCAATCGCTAGCGCTTCAGCGTCAGTCATAAGCGAAAGGCAGCTAACTGTCTTTGTCGCACTAATATGAAAGAGTGACAGAGAGGGAAAACTACGATACGCTACTAAGCGCTAGCGACTGGCAACTTGGCTACCGATGCTAGAACATTCTTTGATTTATTTCAAAAGCAACACAATAGTAGGTAAGTATGATCATCTACAAATTAAGAGTAGATATTTCAATTAGTCGGATTTACCTCCTAGTCGCATTTGTCCCGTTTGACCTTAGACATCTTATTTTTTTGTTAGGTACCGTTTCGTTCGCGTCTCCTGCGTGCTTTCAATGATTCGATTCTGTCTCAGTCTCACCCGCGATGCATCCATTCCTTTCTGTTTCTATAGTAATCGTCTGTTTATACACGGTGTTACGTCAGCATTCCGAAAGATTTTCATGCTGGATTCGTGACCATATTTAGAGTCTTTAATGTTGTATAAAATTTCCTGGATTCGGCTTGGTTTCAGAGATAATCAACCTTTTTTCGAAATAAGTTTTTCGACGTAACTCGTCATTTAACTTCTTTTGGATTACAATGCTACCACAATGTGTTCTAATATTACCACACCTTTTGCCTGACAATCAAAAAATACGAATAGACTTGACGAAATAACCTCTACCTAAAAAAAACAATTGAAATAAATAATTTAAACAATTTGTTGTTATGATAAAAAGTACTGGAAATGTTAAAAAGTATTCAAATCGGCCTAAAAAAAATATAAAAATATTTTTTTTTGTTGGAATTGACATTAGGTCTCATAATATTTTTTGTTTATTTTGATGTCTAGAATGCATAGTTAAAATCTTTCGCAATTCTCGCGTAACACCGTGTATAGTAAATCTAACCTTATGGCTTCTTGCAGCTCTCTCCGTCCCGCTTGCGCCTCTTCCTCCATCCTCTCTATCGCGCGCTCGATCTCTTTGTCTCGCTCTCTCCTGTGCTGCGCAGCTATTTCCGTCACTTTCTTTTTGAGCGCTTGTTGCTGTTCGGCTTCGAATTCCCGCTTGTGTTGTTCGAATTCTTGCTCTAATTCTTCTCTGTCTAGTTTCATTTCTTCCTATAAAATTTAAACATTTATAAATAAAATGGCAAATAATTCAAATACATAATATTCACATCACATCATCAGCCAGTCCACTACTGGACAAAGGCCTCTCATTACCTACGCGTATATGGCGTATGGTATGGACGCAATAGGAGGTAAATACCCATAATCGCCACGCTGAACAAGCGGGTTGGCGATCGCAATAGTGTGTTGACTATGATGAAAAGATTTAAGATGATGGGCTGCTGCCCATCATCAATCTTTTATCAAATAATGGTCAGTGACACTTCAATCCCTTAGTCAACTCTTTCGACACCCGCAGGAGTTGAGGTGGTGACAAATGTGCTCTTACTACCATCACCACACGGTTGGTACGGACGTAATAGGAGGTAAATGCCCATAATCGCCACACTGAGTGAACGGGTTGGCGATCGCAGTAGTGTGACGACTATGATGATGATTCTGCCTATCATCACCAATAAATAAATGACCAGTGACACTTTAATCCTTTAGTCAACTTTACGACATCCACGGCAAGAGTTGGGATGGTGTCAAATGTATTGTTAATATCTTCACCACGAGTAAATAATATTGTTTAGGTTAAATTCGGTCTACCTGCAGTTTTTCTCTTTCCTTTGCAATTTCTTGTTCTATCTGTCTCTTTTTCTCTTCGAGTAATTTCTCTTGTTCTTCTTTCCATTTATCTGAAACGGAAAGATAAGTTTTCAATACTTAACTACTATAGACTATAGTAGTGCAACAGTCATACAATAAGTAATAAAGGGTGCCCCAAAAATAACACAAGATTTGAAATCGATGGAATAGAATTATTTCTTGTTTGACTTTCTTATTTCTTGATTTAACCTTTATTATGTTTATAAAGTAAAAAGAATAGGGTTTAGTATGGTAAAGCATGCTGAGAAATTACTTTGAAGGCTTTGCTGTAACGATATGGGTGAATTTCGTTGCTGTAGTGTGAAATCCCCTCCTTCAAACCATGGGTGATCGAAAGCTTGCTGACATAGATCTTTGACTATAAATTACCCCGTAAAAAAATTAACGATTATGTTAAATCGCAATATTTGGGATTCACTGAAATGAACGAAAAACGGTCAGAAAATGGGGTCAAAAACGTTTTTGTCAAGGAGACCAGGGCTGCTGGGCGATTTGCAATTATAATACTTAATCCTATTCTGTGTACTTTGTGTGTCAGGAAAAAAATGGAATTGGTCGAAAAAAGTATGCTTTTTCATTACATTTAAATCTTGCGTTATTTTTGGGACACCTTATATCTTTACCCCCAGTACCTCAGGGTGCGTAGCCAATGTTTGCAATCAGGTAGTTCTATGCGATTATTCTGTCGCACCAATCAAGTCATTACCATTCCCAAATTATTGACGAACTGCGTATAAATAGTGGAGTAATTTTCGGTTATCTTGTAGCAGACGCATGTTTGTCTGCTATTCTAGCATAATAGTCTCGTTTGCTTTTATAAAACGGAAAATAAAGTGGCGATGGTAATGAACAATAAAAACCCGTAAAAAATCGCATAGAAACACCCAATCGCACAGTGACAGTGAGGAAAAAACTACGATATGCTACTGAGCGGTCGCGATTGCCAACATGGCTACACACTCTGGGTGTTTAGACAAGTTGCCAATCGCTAACGCTTAATCGTCAATCGTAAACGAAAGACAGCTAACTGTCTTTGTCGCACTAATACGAAAGAGGTCTCTCAAAGAGGGAAAACTACGATACGCTACTAAGCGTTAGCGATTACCAACATGGCTACACACTCTGGTATAGTCACGAATTTCCGACATCCGCCATTAGATTGAGAGAAACAAATCCTCGAAATCTGTGTATTTTACTGTTCGCGATAGGACCACAGCTATTTGAAAGGTCCACGGAAAGAACATGTCTAGTCAATTCAAATTACAGACGGAAAGACCACCGTACTTTTAACAGAATAAGGTGTGAATTTGCCCTGAATTTTTTAGGCACTGGACATGTTTTTTCCGTGGACCCTTCATTTAAAATCGGAACATAATGTTATAGACTCACCGAAGCTTTCCTTCTGTTGTTTTTCTCGTTCGGTGAGGCCGGAGGCCACTCGTTCGTTCTCTGCACGCATTTCTGCCACCAACCGGGTTCTTTGTTCTTGGTATGTCAGTTCTAGTTCGAGAATTTGCTTTTCAAGTCTGTAAAAAGATTATATTTAGTTAATATTTAGAGTGATAAATATGACGTAACGTATTATCTCCTTACTAAATCGTAACTCAGTGGAGACTGAAGTTTTTTTCTCAAATAATAAACAATTTGGGCGAATCTTTATTTTATTGTAGATATTTTCATATTTTTTCTACTCAGAATCGCGAGCTTTTTCGATCCTCATTAGCAGAAAAAATTGTTCCGAGAATCCCATATTTTTTTTTGTTTTCCACTGAGTTACGGTCGAAGAAAGTGTATGAAAAATAGTAACTCAATGGTGTTTTTTGGGACACTTTTTTATTTCTATCAGGATCGAGCTTTCTAGCAAAGCTCGTGATTTTGAGTAGAAAAAATGTAAAAAGTGTAATTTGGAATTTTTTTTAAAACTACAACAAGAAAGCGGATTTTGCCCAAGTTATTTATTATTTGAAAAAAAACTTCGCGACCGGGCTTAGGGAAGTGTACCTGGAGCTGGCGAGCTGTCGTAGTTTAATTAGATCTGCTACCTTTTTCTAACCTTTTTATTCATTTTTACTTCTGATAATCTCAAAATCCGGTCTAATGAGATCTGCTTCTAACTTAGCCTTAATCATTCCTAGGAGTGGTATCTATTTCTAAACTTGTCTAATAGAGTCATAGATAGAACCTGGACACGTAATTCTCCTTCTAAGCGACACATCATGCAGTCATAGACGAGAGTTGATTGATGACAAAAATGAGGATGGTTCTCGATGCAATTGAAAACAAACATCACAGACTTACTTTTTGAAGAGATACACATTTAGACCTCATATTTCACTATAATTTTGTCTAAAATAATAATAATCATTCCTAGGTGTGGTATCTCTTTGTAATCTTGTCTAATAGTGATAGACAGAACCTGGATACGTACTTCTCCTAAGCGACACATCATGCAGTTTTAGACGAGAGTTGATTGATGACAAAAATGAGGATGGTTCTCGATGCAATTGAAAACAAACATTGCATACTTACTTTTTGAAGAGATACACATTTAGACCTCATATTTCTCTATAATTTTGTCTAAAATGATAATAAAATAGTCAACAAAGGCCACTAATTTGAAACAACTAACGTCAAATTAGCATGAATATAGAACAACTTAGCCGATAATCTCCAATAAGGTATACCTGGAGCTAGCCAGCTGTCGTTCCTTGACCAGCGCAGCCTCCCTCTCCCCCTCCAAGTGTCGGCGCAGCGCCTCCAACTCCTGCGCATGCTTGGCCTGCGCGCGCCCGAGCTGCTCGGCGTGGTGCATCTTTAGATCCGCTACCTCATTCTAACCTAGTCTAATTAGATTTGCTACCTTTTTCTAACCTTTTTATTCATTTTTACTTCTTTTATCTCAAAATCCGGTCTAATTAGATCTGCTTCTTAGCCTTATTCATTCCTAGATGTGGTATCTATTTCTAAACTTGTCTAATAGAGTGATAGATAGAACCTGGATACGTATTATCAAACCGCGATTAGAACGGGATTTGAAAGTACTGTTGACACGACAGTGTAAAGTCAATCTAGGATATATTTATAGTTAAATCAATATATTTGTAGTTTATGTTCAGAGACTTACAGACAATAGATTAATTAATCACTCGCGAGATCTACAAACAATTCTTTTCTTGATAAATATTGTGTCAATTTTTGTGTCAACAGTACTTTCGAATCCCTTTCTGATTCCGGTTTGATAATACTTCTCCTTCTAAGCGACACATCATGCAGTCACAGACGAGAGTTGATTGATGACAAAAATGAGGATGGTTCTCGATGCAATTGAAAACAAACATCGCATACTTACTTTTTGAAGAGATACACATTTAGACCTCATATTTCTCTATAATTTTGCCTAAAATAATAATAAAAATGCTCAACAAAGGCCACTAATTTAACACAACCAATGTAAAATTAGCATGAATATAGATCAAGTTAGCCGATAATCTCCAATAAGGTATACCTGGAGCTAGCCAGCTGTCGTTCCTTGACCAGCGCAGCCTCCCTCTCCCCCTCCAAGTGTCGGCGCAGCGCCTCCAACTCCTGCGCATGCTTGGCCTGCGCGCGCCCGAGCTGCTCGGCGTGGTGCATCTTTAGATCCGCTACCTCATTCTAACCTAGTCTAATTAAATCTGCTACCTTTTTCTAACCTTTTTATTAATTTTTACTTCTGATAATCTCAAAATCCGGTCTAATTAGATCTGATTCTTAGCCTTATTCATTCCTAGGTGTGGTATCTATTTCTAATCTTGTCTAATAGTGATAGATAGAACCTGGATACGTACTTCTCCTAAGCGACACATCATGCAGTCATAGACGACAGTTGATTGATGACAAAAATGAGGATGGTTCTCGATGCAATTGAAAACAAACATCGCATACATACTTTTTGAAGAGATAGACATTTAGATCTCATATTTCTCTATAATTTTGTCTAAAATAATGGCCAACAAATGCCACTAATTTGACACAAATAACGTCAAATTAGCATGGATATAGATCAAGTTAGCCGATAATATCCAATAAGGTATACCTGGAGCTAGCCAGCTGTCGTTCCTTGACCAGCGCAGCCTCCCTCTCCCCCTCCAAGTGTCGGCGCAGCGCCTCCAACTCCTGCGCATGCTTGGCCTGCGCGCGACCGAGCTGCTCGGCGTGGTGCATCTTTAGATCCGCTACCTCATTCTAACCTAGTCTAATCAAATCTGCTACCTTTTTCTAAACTTTTTATTCATTTTTACTAATTAGATCTGCTTCTAACTTAGCCTTAATCATTCCTAGGTGTGGTATTTATTTCTAATCTTGTCTAATAGTTATAGATAGAACCTGGATACGTACATCTCCTTTTAAGCGACACATCATGCAGTCATAGACGAGAGTTGATTGATGACAAAAATGAGGATGGTTCTCGATGCAATTGAAAACAAACATAGCATACTTACTTTTTGAAGACACATTAAGACCTCATGTTTCTCTATAATTTTGTCTAAAATAATAATAAAAATGGTCAACAAAGGCCACTAATTTTACACGACTAACGTCAAATTAGCATGACTATAGATAGATAGATAAAGACTTTATTCAATTTCCACAACTTACATGGTAGGTATAAAAACAGAGAAATTAACAAACAAAAGGGATGCAACTTAAAACTAACTTGCAGAAGAATTACAAACAATAAATAGTTGTTTTTACCATGTGTCGTGGCAGAGAATAGGCGCTGGCTCAGCATGTTGATGCGGCAAGCCACATCGCTGATATTCTGCCAGAACCTTACATGCTCGTATAGATCAACTTAACCGATAATATCCAATAATATCCAATACCTGGAGCTAGCCAGCTGTCGTTCCTTGACCAGCGCAGCCTCCCTCTCCCCCTCCAAGTGTCGGCGCAGCGCCTCCAACTCCTGCGCATGCTTGGCCTGCGCGCGACCAAGCTGTTCAGCGTGGTGCATCTTTAGATCCGCTACCTCATTCTAACCTAGTCTAATCAAATCTGCTACCTTTTTCTAACCTTTTTATTCATTTTTACTTCTGATATCTCAAAATCCGGTCTAATTAGATCTGCTTCTAACTTAGCCTTAATCATTCCTAGGTGTGGTATCTATTTCTAATCTTGTCTAATAGAGTGATAGATAGAACCTTGATACGTACTTCTCCTTCTAAGAGACGCATCAGTCATAGACGAGAGTTGATTGATGACAAAAATGAGGATGGTTCTCGATGCAATTGAAAACAAACATCGCATACTTACTTTTTGAAGACACATTTAGACCTCATATTTCTCCATAATTTTGTCTAAAATAATAATAAAAATGGCCAACAAATACCACTAATTTGACAAAACTAACGTCAAATTAGCATGAATATAGATCAAGTTAGCCAATAATCTCCAATAAAGTATACCTGGAGCTAGCCAGCTATCGTTCCTTGACCAGCGCAGCCTCCCTCTCCCCCTCCAAGTGTCGGCGCAGCGCCTCCAACTCCTGCGCATGCTTGGCCTGCGCGCGCCCGAGCTGCTCGGCGTGGTGCATCTTTAGATCCGCTACCTCATTCTAACTTAGACTAATTAGATTTGCTACCTTTTTCTAACCTTTTTATTCATTTTTACTTCTGATAATCTCAAAATCCGGTCTAATTAGATCTGCTTCTTAGCCTTATTCATTCCTAGGTGTGGTATCTATTTCTAATCTTGTCCAATAGTGATAGATAGAACCTGCATACGTACTTCTCCTTCTAAGCGACACATCATGCAGTCATAGACGAGAGTTGATTGATGACAAAAATGAGGATGGTTCTCGATGCAATTGAATACAAACATCGCATAGTTCGCATACATACTTTTTGAAGAGATATACATTTAGACCTCATATCACTAGGTACATAGTATAAAATAAAGTTACTTTTTCTGTCCCTATGTCCCTTTGTACGCTTAAATCTTTAAAACTACGCAACGGATTTTGATGAGATATTTTTAATAGGTAGAGTAATTCAAGAGGAAGGTTTTTATGTAGGTATAGTACCCGTGCGAAGCCGGGACGGGTCGCTAGTTTCTCTATAATTTTGTGTAAAATAATAATAAAAATGGTGGACTAACGTCAAATTAGCCTGAATATAGATCCAAGTTAGCCGATATTCTCCAATAAGGTATACCTGGAGCTAGCCAGCTGTCGTTCCTTGACCAGCGCAGCCTCCCTCTCCCCCTCCAAGTGTCGGCGCAGCGCCTCCAACTCCTGCGCATGCTTGGCCTGCGCGCGACCGAGCTGTTCAGCGTGGTGCATCTTTAGATCCGCTACCTCATTCTAACCTAGGCTAATTGGTTTTGCTACCTTTTTCTAACCTTTTCATTCATTTTTAGTTCTGATATCTCAAAATCCGGGCTAATTAGATCTGCTTCTTAGCCTTATTCATTCCTAGATGTGGTATCTATTTCTAATCTTGTCTAATAGATAGATAGAACCTGGATACGTACTTCTCCTTCTAAGCGACACATCATGCAGTCATAGACGAGAGTTTATTGATGACAAAAATGAAGATGGTTCTCGATGCAATTGAAAACAAACATCGCATACTTACTTTTGACGTGACAACGTCTTATAAATTGGTTTGCCGGGTGACACTTCAAGAAACTGCGTTACGCTCCGCTCACGTTATGCGCTCACAATGAGAGCGAGTGAGAGGCACGCGTCCCTTCCACTCGGGCATGGTTAGCCCGCCTAAGAGCGAGAGAGACAGACATAAAAAGTGAAAGGCACGTGTCCCTTGTCGTTGTCACGTAAAACTTTCGCCCGTATACCGACTTTACAGGCAACCAATTTTTTGAAGAGATACACATTTAATTTTCTTTATAATATTGTCTAAAATAATAATAAAAATGGTCAACAAAGGCCACTAATTTGACAAAACTAACGTCAAATTAGCATGAATATAGATCAAGTTAGCCGATAATCTCCAATAAGGTATACCTGGAGCTAGCCAGCTGTCGTTCCTTGACCAGCGCAGCTTCCCTCTCCCCCTCCAAGTGTCGGCGCAGCGCCTCCAACTCCTGCGCATGCTTGGCCTGCGCGCGACCAAGCTGTTCAGCGTGGTGCATCTTTAGATCCGCTACCTCATTCTAACCTAGTCTAATTAGATCTGCTACCTTTTTTTAACCTTTTTATTCATTTTTAGTTCTGATATCTCAAAATCCGGTCTAATTAGATCTGCTTCTTAGCCTTATTCATTCCTAGATGTGGTATCTATTTCTAAACTTGTCTAATAGAGTGAAAGATAGAACATGGATATGTACTTCTCCTAAGCGACACATCATGCAGTCATAGACGAGAGTTGATTGATGACAAAAATGAGGATGGTTCTCGATGCAATTGAAAACAAACATCGCATACTTACTTTTTGAAGACACATTTAGACCTCATATTTCGCTATAATTTTGTCTAAAATAATAATAAAACTGGTCACCAAAAACCACTAATTTTACACGACTAACGTCAAATTAGCATGACCATAGATAGATAGATAAATACTTTATTCAATTTCCACAACTTACATGGTAGGTATAAAAACAGAGAAATTAACAAACAAAAGGCATGCAACTTAAAACTAACTTGCAGAAGAATTACAAACAATAAATAGTTGTTTTTACCATGTGTCGTGGCAGAGAATAGGCGCTGGCTCAGCATGTTGATGCGGCAAGCCACATCGCTGATATTCTGCCAGAACCTTACATGCTCGTATAGATCAACTTAACCGATAATATCCAATAATATCCAATACCTTGAGCTAGCCAGCTGTCGTTCCTTAACCAGCGCAGCCTCCCTCTCCCCCTCCAAGTGTCGGCGCAGCGCCTCCAACTCCTGCGCATGCTTGGCCTGCGCGCGACCAAGCTGTTCAGCGTGGTGCATCTTTAGATCCGCTACTTCCTTCTGTTGCCGGTCGGCCATCTCGCGGAGTTCGCCTTGTAGGCCTTTTACTGTTAACTCCTGAATAGGGATGATGACTGTAGTTAAATAGTACATTACGACTCAAGTGCGAAAAACATGAAATTCGAAACGAGTGGCGATGTTTTAAAACACGACCGATAGAGAGTGTTTCAAATCGATACGAGTTACGAATTTCGTTTTTACACGTGTCTCGTACGACGTTTTTTAGTACAGATGGCCCTCCGAAGTTTTCGACCTGACGTAAAATGACCCACTTCTCGCACTAGAGCCTAAAAACGAAATTAGTAACTCGTCTCGATTTAAAACACTCTCTATCGGTCGTGTTTTAAAACATCGCCACTCGTTTCGAATTTCGTGTTTTTCGCACTTGTGTCGTAATGTACTAATTTAACACTATGCACGACATAATACACGAAGAAATTATTGCTAAGACGTAGTTTGCAGTAATTTTTGTACAAAAATTATATTTAATAAATTGAAAAGAATTTAAAAGAGTAGGTCGTTTGGCAGTACTCAAACGTGACGTCACTTTTGAGTCATCATCATCATCATCATCATCATATCAGCCGAAAGACGTACACTGCTGAACATAGGCCTCCCCCAAAGATTGCCACAATGACCGGTCCTGCGCCACCCGCATCCAGCGGACTCCTGCGACCTTCACCAGGTCATCGGTCCACCTTGTAGGGGGCCTACCCACGCTACGTTTATCACTTTTGAGTATTTCATATAAAATTCTATAGTGGTGATCGTTTTGACAGTTCGAAAAAAGATGCTGATTTGACTTGCCAGTTATCATGCGTATTATCGATGAAGAATGAGAGTTTGTGTTATTTTCGTGTGTTCAAATCATACAATATCTTATCTCCTTTAGTACCGTTTGGTAGCCAGATCTGGTAGCTAGCTTCCAAATGGGATATATGGGTGGCCTGGTAGCCAGCTATGAAATGGGAATAACTTTCCCTCTCGTAGCCGGATTTGGTAACTGATTACTAAACATGGTTACAAATCAGTAATGCAAAAGTCCCATTCGGTTACAACGCGGGGATCTATTTCCCGTATCGAAGCTGATTATTAAACTTGATTTGATTACAAATCGGTAATGATAAAGTCCCGATTTAAAGCCAGTTACCTACTGGGAATTTATTCCCATTTCGAAGCTGATTACGAAACGGTAAAAAGGCTAATCTCGTAAAAAAATTGTAAGTACCTTAATTTTTTCCGCCTTTTGCCTGACCCATCGCTGCCTCGCTACCTGCAAAAAGAATTTGAGTCTAAAGAAATCTATTAATTGGTTCCGAAGTCTTGTAGCATTCTTTTAAAGCTTGAGCCAAGCGCTTCCAGAATTCTTCCAACGAGCGTCGATCGGCTTTGAGTTGGGCTATACGGTGGTTTAGGGTATTAGAGTTATACACGGTGCTCGTGAGCATTCCGAAAGATTTTAATGCTGGATTCCTGACCACATTTAGAGTCTTTAATGTTATATAAAATTTCCTGGATTCGGCTTGGTTTCAGAGATAATCAACCTTTTTTCGAAATAAGTTTTTCGACGTAACTCGTCATTTAACTTCTTTATGATTACAATGCCACCACAATGTGTTCTAATATTACCACACCTTTTGCCTGACAATCAAAAAATACGAATAGACTTGACGAAATAACCTGTATCTAAAAAAACAATTGAAATAAATAATTTAAACAAATTGTTGTTATGATAAAAAGTACTGGAAATGTTAATAAGTATTCAAAAAGACTAAAAAAAAGAAAAAAAATTTTTTTTTTTTTGGTGGAATTGACTTTTGGTCTCATAATATTTTATGTTTATTTTGATGCCTAGAATGCACAGTTAAAATCTTTCGCAATGCTCGCGAGCACCGTGTATATCAGGTATATTTTTAAATTATTTATTATCACCTGTTGTGCGGCAGCCATCTTATCATGCTGATTTCTCAACTCCAGCTTGTAGCGTTCTTCTAAAGCTTGTGCCGAACGTTTCCAGCGTTCTTCGAGGGAGCGTCGTTCATCTACCAGTTGTTCTATACGGTGGTTTAGTGTTTTCTTGTCGTTTATAAGCTGAAAATTGGTAACACATTTAAATTTTATATTTTTAACACAAGTGGGCAGTGGTGTATTACTGAATAAGCATGTATTATAAAATAATACAATCCGTCAGATATAACAGGCTTTTTTTAATTTTATTCTTGTGTCCTACTACTGGGCAAAGGGCTCTCCTGTTATTCGGGTCATTATTTGGGCGTTTTTTCAGAGTCATTTTCGTGGTCACACTTTTCGCGATAACGGCTGATTATTTTGACTTCGGATCTGGGTATCATGTAAATGTACAGGACATCTAATACCATATAACCGAAATTCACCATAAAGCATACAGCCAACTCGTAGAAAACGTGACCACGAAAATGCCAAAACTCCCAAATAATGAGCCATTTATTTTATTTATTTATTTATTCGTCAAAATAAATTAACATTACTTTTCCAGTTCTAAATTACACAAAAAAACCCGATGCTTCGTGTAGGGTTCCGTAGTTATTAACAATCGATTATGTTCGTTTTTCATCACACTTGCTGTCTAAGCGCGCCATTGCTTGCATGCGTAGCGGGAGTAATAGAAAAGTGAAATTCCCTTGGGAGTAATAGAAATGTCAGTACGTCATTTAATAATATTTTGTCTTAAAACTTATTTTTTTTGTCGGCAAGTGTGATGAAAAACATTGTATGCATCACGGTCGGTAAGCGGAATATTTTTTTTTTTTTTTTTTTTTTTTTTTTTTTTTTTTTTTTTTTTTTTTTTTTTTTTTTTTTTTTTTTTTTTTTTTTTTTTTTTTTTTTTTTTTTTTTTGACGGAGTGGTAATGCCTTTACGCACAGTCCCCTGTGTCGTCCAACCTGGCTGGGCTCGCATTCCCGGGCCCTTCTCATAGCGAGAAGGGGGGGAGATGCCCTACCCACTAATTCCACTCCGGCGTTCAATCCTAGAGGCCGTTAACGAGGATGCCATGGGGTCGCAGAGCATTTCACCATGACACCCTCCGGCGGTCCCGGTTAGGACCGGAACACCCGCACAAGGGAGGGGGAGGTCAGAACGCTTGACCTTTCCCCTCCGACAACGTGGTGGGGCCGTGCAATGCGGGTCCCGTACCCGCTGGCCACACTAAGGGTCGATGCGGACGAATGCTCTCCGCCTTCGACCCTGCCGCCTGCGTCGACAAGGCGGCGCGTCAGCAGCTGCTTCGCGCGCCCTCTCCGCCGCCTCCTTTTGTGACATGACTTGTTCACAAAAGGAGGCCACCGCTGCCCAGTTTCTCTCACTGCTCAGCATCGATGCCACGATGGTGTTCAGCGAGAGATCCACTACACCTGTCACGGCTACGAGAGCCGCCCTCTGCACATCCCAGCGGCTGCACACTTCCAGCGTGTGCTGGGCCGTGTCATCCGCCGCTCCACACTCCAGGCATTCGGGGCCAGGCTCCCTCCCGATCATTTTTAGATAATGTCCGAAACACCCGTGTCCAGACATTATTTGTGTGAGCCTGAATGTTAGGGCTCCTTTCTTCCTATCCATCCATTCATTCAGCTTTGGAAGAATTGCCCCTATGGTTCTCACACCATAGCGGCTATTTTCCAAAGTGTCACTCCATTCTTGGCGCAGGCGCTCCGCAGCAGCCCGCGTCAGCCTAAGTCATTAAAAACTAACTCTCGTTAGTAATTCGATACTTACCTCCTTTGATGCACAATGTACTAATGCATTCTAAACGCGCTCGCACTATCGAGCACGATGGCCTGTTTTACGTGACGATAAAAACCTGACGTTACCGATATTTGCAAAGTCATGGTACGGCTACTGTAGATAGTATTTATAGGTAGGCACGTATTTATTTTCGTTACCAACTTACTTGGTCTATAAACGCTTGGTGCCTCTTGATAGCGTCCTCGCATTCTTGCTTAACTTTACTGATGTTGCGGAGCGACTGCTTTTCTAAGTTGCTGACTTTGTTGATCATCTGAAACGTCAAAATTTATCGCTTACCATAAGGGCTTGTGCCTTTATACGAATTAAATGTTTACGCGCACGTATGACTCGCGCCATGATGGCTGCAGGATACCAACGCGAGTGCAGCCTTCTGGCCGAAAGGCTGGCGGTTCCGGGGCAACCTGCCGAACCCTACGCCGGTTCAGGTGACTAAACAGAACGAGCGTTGAAAATGTCGGAAAAAATCAAATGGTTTTTTTCGGGAATATAAGAAAATTTTGTTTTTTTCCGTTTTTTTCGGGTTTTTACAGAAATAATCAATGTCACTGTCACTCCTTGCCATCTATTTCAATGTTTTTTTTTTATTATTTTATCAATAAAGTGTTCTGTTGTGGGTACTAACATACGACGATATATTTTAGGGGCATTTTCACTTCTAGGGACACCCAATTAGCTTAAGAGCTTAACTCTCACAAAAAAGTTAACTTCGATGTCAGCTTTATAACGACAATTAAGCATGAAATATTTATGTAAATCCACTTTTGTCCACTATTTTTATATTGCATATGCTCGTCTTTCCGGTTTAATTGATAAAAAAATATTTTTGTTAATATTTAATGCTTAATTGTCGTTACAAAGCTGACATCGAAGTTAACTTTTTTGTGAGAATTAAGCTAATTGGGTGTCCCTAGAAGTGAAAATACCCTTAGACGATATACCTATATACAGGGTAAAACTGAGTAAAGTTCAAGGGTGTATTATTCCGCGTAAAATAATTTTTACATAGCTATGCAAAACCTAAACAATAATATAAAATTACATCTAAATGCAAAAAAACTAAATAAAATAAAAAACTACAATAAATCTTATAAAACTACCTTAAACTAAAGGGCCTAAACTATTTCAATTGACTTTTCATCGATGACATCGCGTTATCCTAGTAAAAGTGAAAATTAGATCTAATTCGCATTGGTTTAGAATTTTCAACGCTAAACAGAACCACGCAAATCTGCCAAATTTTTTGTTAGTTGATGGTCATCTCTTTATTTCCCGACCTCAAACACAGTGCACTACCTAATATATTGATATTTATGTTTTTTGCATGTTAAGTAATAAATACCTGTTCCTTATGATTGGCTAAACTCTCTTGTAGGAGAGCGATGCAGCACGAACGCTCTTCCAGTTGTAAAGACGCAGTCACTAATCTTTGGGCTAACTCCGTGTGAGGCAGCTTTAGCAGAGCCTCCAATCTAAAACATTTTAAGTTCAGTTCAAGTATCTTGAGAGTGTCCAAGGCCTTTTCACTATTATACCGTTCCGATTAGGAAAGTAGAGAACATGAAAATCTTTTTTTACGGGACCGCTTGATTACTCGTTCAGATAGGCCGACCGTTCGGTACAAAAAGAAAACTATACTGAAAACGTACTTTAAATGATTACTTTGTTCTTTTTTCGTTTTCGAAAGGCAGCAAGGTGAACTAAATAAGGACATTTTGTGACACTTACTTGGGTATAGTCTGGGGTGTAGAGCTGGTCACCACTGATAGAGCGTCGTTGGCACTTTGTTCCACTTTCTCTAAAAATTCGAAGATCTCCCTGGAAAAAATCAAGTCTAAATCGAAAGGTCAAAGAAAAATTACAAACCATAATAATCACCAAATCAAACCAATTTAAACCGACTTCAAAGATTTCTTCAGATTTTTCCAAGATCCCATCATCAGACCCTGACTTGGTGCCAACGAGACCATCTGGGGGTTCCCTTATAACCGTTCGATTAAAAAACGTTGAAATTCAGTTCACGCTTCTCGCAGATATCTATCTCCAAGAATCGTAAACCGATTTTCAAGTAACATACAAACAAAAAATTATTGAAGTCGGTTAAAAATGAAGAACAAATCTATGAAAGTTTTATTATAATATTATGTACTCACATAAAATTATCCTTTGGGGTAGCTTCTCTTTCTTCCTTTACTTCTTTCTGTGCCGTGTCCGCGACATTGGTACTTGTAACGGACGTCACTGGATTATCTCCAAAACTCTCAATATCCTTCAACATCGAATAGATATCTAATACAGTCGAATTCGATGTCAACTCTTTTGATTTGGTTGATTCAGGAATCACAACTGCTTTTGGTTCAGTGGTAATTTCTTCTACTTCAACTATCTCTTTAGTTCGTTTTGGCTCCTTTTCTGTTTTATCTTCAGAGCTCGGAGATGTTTCTAATTCTTCTAATTGAAGTACACTAGGAGAAGGCGCAGAGAGAGACATCCATGAATCAATGTCTTTGTCATTTTGAACTCCTTCTATTCTTGCGCTCATAGGTGTTCTTATTGTGAACATATTTCGCTGAGTGAGGGGCCTTGTTGCTGGTACACGCTTTTCTATTGATGATTTATTATTCCAGTTATGCTTAGCTTCAATATTCTCAAATTTCTTAAGGTTTTTAGCAAAATCCTTAGCATTACCTCCTTTCACTTTCAAATAATTCTGAATCAATTCTCTCGTTGACAATTTAGATACGTCTCTCTTTCTGATATCTAGATTATCGCTATTACCGGTTTTATCACTTTTCACATTAGGCTGGGGTTCTTTTTCTTCAGGAAGGTTTAAATCTTGTTCAAACATCTTGTCAATGTTCAAAGGAGTTGGAGAAATAGCATCAGTCTGCATGTCTTTTATAGTAAGTTCATGCAAATTGTTAATAGCTTCTAGTTCTTTCTTATAATCTTCAATAACTTTAGATGTGTATGCTTTAGTCGTACTATTCAATAAGTAAGTGGGGTATTCCAGATTTTCTTTCTTTTCTGTTTTTGCAATATCCTTGGTTTCACTAACGCCTGGCATTGGTAATATGTCGCGTTTAACAGTACGAATTGGGCTATTACTAGGAGCCACAGCTATATGTCCTTCTTTTTTTAAGAAAAAATCTTTATACAGCAGCCTGCTATGGTTCAAAGGTTCAGTCCATGCTTTTGGATATTTTTCGTTACTTGTCGTAGAAATGCTATCAAGACTTTTCGGTTGATCAAAAATTTTATTATCAGAATTTGATTTCCTCAAATTCGATGTAGTTGGTAATGAGTACCCCAGCTTATAGCACTTTTCATCATTGGCACTACTAGGATAACCCGAATCTTTAGATGATGAATCAGTATGGACTATCGTGCTGGACATCTTAGCCTTATCAACTGAACATGAACGGAAATCATCATAGAAGCTATTGTACGTTCGAGCTTCGGCTATATAATCTGACGCTTTAGGATATGCTTCTTTTTCATCAACGTCATAAGTTTTTCTACCAGTCATATCTCCTTCAGTGTCATCTGCATCTTTATTCTTAAGTTCTTCTAAAGAATTTTCTGGCGATAAACTGAGAAGATTATTGGACGGGACACTGTCTAAGTCTTGCGTAGATTCCTCTTCAACTAAAGACAATTGTTGTTTAGTTTGCATGAGCCGCTTAGAGTATACATCAATAGCGTTTTCCACATCTTGTTTCTCTCCAAATGAAACTCTGCCTGCTAAAGGATTATGCTCGTTAGGCTCAAGAGGAACGAAGTAGGATTCATAAGCCCTGGATTTGAATGATGGTGATAGGCATCTTGTAGCTTCTCTACTTTTAGAAGGCGATGGTGGTCGTTTCTCAATTATTTTGACTTCTAGACCATAATCGTTTGTTTTATCGTCATGTGATGGTGCATCCATGACTCGACGCCCCTTTCTAGCTATACTACGATATTTGAGGAACTTCTGGTTATTGCTTTTAGGCTTAGGATTAGGGCTAAGTTGTGCTTTAGCTTTGATTTTCGTTCCTAGGCTGATGAAGGTATCCTCAGACCCATAGTCGGAGGCATTGCTGCACAAATCTTTGTCTTTTCTTGCATACTGCTTATTATTTTGTTTGGTGTCACCAAGCAGATGTGCTGTAGGTGGTGAAACTTTAATATTTGTGACAGAGTCTGAAAATGAGAGGTACATATAAATGCCTACTTTAATATTGGATACAGTTTTTTTGATTACATTAGTTTGTTTATGGGAAAAGACAAGAAAAGATCATAGTTCATCTTCCCTTGTATTATTATTTTTTTATTTTTTTGATCAAATACAAGTATAGTAAAATAAGATAGAATGGAATTGATTATGACGGGCTAATACCTGAACTAGAGTATATCCTGTATCTCATGATATTAGCATGTATGTATAGTTGGGGCCCTAAATATATGTAGGCACAGGTTACATACTTTATATTTCATATTGTATTGTACTGGTAAAAATGCAGCATTTTATACATATTTATTAATTCAACTGTACAAAAAGTATGTATGATGTCTTTGCAGAATAAAGGTCCCTAGGGGTCAGGGGTCTATACTCTTATAATGCCCCGGCCACGACATTGGTCTAAGGTGACCAGCGGCGAGCGAATCCATGAGTTGAAGCGGGATGCCGATATGGGTACGAGAGGGAGCACCATACGTTTTCCGCTAAGCCGGTCGTCTAAGACTGATGTCGTGGCCGCGGCGTTATACCGATGTCGTGGCCGCGGCGTAAGACCTGTAAAATGACTGTGGCATTCTCTTTAGAGACTTCTGGTGCGACCAAATCCACCCAGTGTATTACTTTAATAAATACATTAGTTATATTGCTAATATTATAAAATGTCTTACTATTGTACGAGTCCAGGAGCTCTGCACTGAAGGTTTTGAAAAATGTTCTGGTAGATGTCCCTCTCTCTTTAGCATCAGCAGAAAATGGCCGCTTGTAGCTGTCTTGAAAATCCTAATAAAAAAAACGAAATATTATAAACAGTAGAGGTGAGCCTTTTTAGTGAAGGGTCCCACTTTGTCTATCATCATCGGAATGCTGAGGCAGATAGGGCTGTTTAATAATTAGCCCTAAAAGGCCGTAAAATTAGCCCTAAAAGCTGTTAAGTTAAGGCACACAATGCTCCCTTATCCTGCCTCTGCCTTTGTAAGATGCAACTAAACTTCATCCTTAAGGTAAGCATTAAAGTTAAATATACAGATGTGGCCAGATATTTAAGAACAAGTTTTTTTTTGACACATCTGCCTACATAAATAACTTTCGAAATTTGATTACTATGGCTAAATTGCTTGGACGTTTTTATCATTATTGATACATGTTATCCATAGTTAAACAGGGTTTAAGATATTAGCATTCCATGTATAACAAATATCGTTTTTGGTAAAATATGGACCACCCAACCAATTAAAATTATAATTAAGAACAAAGAATTATATAATGTTAAATATATTCTCAAAGGATGTTGAAATTGTTGAAAGTAGATATTTATGAAATAGTCTAAAAAGTTGAACACTTAAAAAGGAGAACTGACGACAACAACAGAATATGTTAATTCTTATGCCAAGTATACACTGCAAGTTATTGCTGGATGTGTTTGTTTATATACCCTAATAACTAACGAACCAATTTTCAAAACCACTATATTTTAATAATATTAATTATTAAGAAATAGAATATCTATTTATACAGATTTTTTTTATTATTAATTATAATTGAGAAGTATTAAAGAGCTTATACCGGCGTAAAGCAAGAATTTTGAAGAGCAGATCTAGGCCTGTTGCGTATGTTCTTTCTATCGTCTTTTTTTTTACTCCTATATGATAAATTCACCGGCGACCCCAGCAACCGCAAATTTGCGTTATCTTTAGACATTTCACACACATAACACTTGAATTCTTTAATGTTTTGCACTTCATCCAAACATTCGTATAGATTTTCAAGTTGTTGATGTTAAAATTGTTTTTATTGTCATGACGGTCGTTGCTTAGCAACGGGGCGCTATTCTTAAAAAAGTTCATCATGACTTATGTGTTCCATAAAATTTAAATGAGCAGGACCATTATTATTATGCTTTTATGAATATTGATTTTATTTCTATTTGGATTTTACGCATAACATTACCGATAGTTAAAGTAACAGTCCAATTCTTCTTTTAATAAAAGTTTAATACCGGAAGCAGTTTGATAGTAGGCCCCCTAAAAACCAATCAAATGTTGCTAGTAAACTAAAAGTTACTATTTTGGTAGAAAATTATAACTCCATGCTATGTCAAAATTAAGCCTAATTTTCATGAAGTATGAATTAATACGATTATTTACGAATACATTAATTATTTGAATTATTCCTTTTAATTATTCATACAATGTAAATGAAAATCCTTCATTGATATTGCCGGTATTTCATAGTACGCAATACCGACAGTAAAGAGTAGCAGTAACGAAACGCATATTTACATGACGTCATTGATAAAAATAAAACCGTGTGGACTACTGCGCGGTTCACGTATCAACCGCATGAAATTGTTTCGCTGTTGCTCTAGTTGAACCTTGGAGGTATTTCGAACAGTACTCTCCGCCTGTGGCGCATGATCGTAGTTCTGTGCAAAATTAGAAGTGGTTTAAAAATAAAAGTTCTCAATACTTGTGATTTATTAAATTACAATATTACGTTCAGTGCAAATTTTAAATCCTGAAAAATGTTCAGCGGGATTGCGGGTGAGGATATTATTATATTTTAAATTTATTGATTTAATATTACGTTGTTATTTAATGCGATATGACTTATTCAAATCGTATTTTCTCAAATGTGTAATAAAAATGTAGGTACCTATTACTATATTTAATTAAAAAACTATACTTAAATTTTTCTGTCGATGAATACAACTTTTTCAACATTTTATTAATTATGTAAATAAAACATTGAAAATTATTTTTTCTGATTAATCTGTACTCAAAGAATAATCAGATTATAAAACATTAAATGATCGGTAGGTTTTTTGCTTTGAATATTATGATAAACTTTATTTATAAATATTGTAACTACCTATTGGTACCTAGGTACATTTTAATATTTTAAGTACAGTTAATACAGTTATTAATTACCTAAATAGATTTAATCTTAAGTAAATAAATACATTTATTTTGGTAAGTTGTCAGTAGGATTTTGACTGTTTATTTTTATCGCATGTAGTTATAAAGGTAACACAGTGCCTGTTAACACCTCTGCTTCTGTTAGTAATAGTTAGCACATCTTACGTAAATCAACGCTTTGTAGTTAAAATTGTTGAACTAGTTTTATCACATATCATATAATATATCATAATACACCCATACTACGATAGTACCTGTACTTAGTAAAAAAAATAAGTTTATACGTATACCTAGGTAAATTATTTTACTTTTTTCTGTGTACATTATAAAAATTGATTCAAAAGATACCTATACGACCTGTTCTACACTAGTTAACAATATTTAAGCACCTTTGTACATATGTGTACATGTGGTATTAAAAATAAATCACTAACACCGTACCTAATTATACAAATATAAATTAGGTATAATAATTAAAAAGTGATATTATAACTTCCTCAGAGAGTATGGAATGCAAAAAAAATATTTCGTTTTTATTTACGGGAACCGAAATGTCGTGCCAAATAAAATAGCTGCAATGCGGGAAGCAAGTTTGTGAAAAACATGTAAAACCTAACAATATAGGTACATAGGTAACCTACTTACTTTTCGGCTACCTATTACTCCTATTAGGGTAGGTATATCCGTCATTATTTTTCAATGCATGCAATGCATGGACAGGTTATGGACCCAGTTATTGCTCATAACTGTATGGCAGCAAAAAATAGGCAATTTCATTAGTTTAAACATATTTTATTG
Organism: Thaumatotibia leucotreta; assembly: GCA_025490895.1. Lineage (NCBI taxonomy): Eukaryota > Metazoa > Arthropoda > Insecta > Lepidoptera > Tortricidae > Thaumatotibia > Thaumatotibia leucotreta. Next base: position 9,444 of record JALPQI010003569.1, on the reverse strand, counting down.
GTTTGATAGTATTAAAATAATTTAAAATAATAACGGATAAATTATGGATGTTCTAAAGAAATAAATAAAGAGTTTTCCGTCTGTCTGTTAAGTTCTTTTTGCCCAGAAACGCGGTATGGAAAAAAATATAAAAACCGTAAATAAAATTGTATCGTTGTACAGAACCCTCAGTGAATATCTAATAATTATCGATTGCTAACAACAAGCATTAGTAAGTTTCCAACTAGGGCTAGTGATGTGATAATGTCAAGTGAATGAATCGGTCACTCGCGACCGATCGTCCCTAGGTGTCACGATAAAGGCACGACCTTTGCATTCCGTCACATTCCGTGGCTGCGCGGTGGTTGTGACTCATACACTCATTACGTTCTATTAAAATAATGTTAGCTAGACCACGATTATGCTACGATTATGCTAGTTTACGACTGACAGGTGATTTTCATACATTTTATTATCAATCTTAATAAAATCACCAAAACTATTTTTTTTTTCGTGAGCCTGTATTTTTTTTAGTTTTAAAACCTGTCTGTATAACGGAATGATGGAAAACAATATGACATCTTCGAACAATGATTGTCATGTACTTACACGCCACACGTACATATTGTTTATTGTAAACAACTATCAAGTATCAAAAAGAGTTATAAAAACTCGTTCAGACTACATTATGACCTTCTTGAATCAATAGGCATAGGTACTTTGTAGTCGGAAGTACATAGCTTTTTATAAGTACCACCTTGATAAGTTTACCGAAGCATTAGTAAATGTTGTCTTTACTTAAATCGTAATAAATTCCAGTTTTTGTCACGTACATCCAAGTCTTCCAACCAGCCAAGTGCTGCGCAGTACGATTCCGCATTGGTCATTCATTAATTTTATCACACAAAGGCGTGAATATATGTCCAGTCACGCATTCTGCGAGCCAAGAATAATTCAATTCAATTATTGTAATTTAGCGGTCTTAAAAGAGGAGTTTATTTGTTCTGGCCACAATAATTGATTGCTATAATTATTTGCCCTCACCTGCTATGGGCAAATAAGCTGAGTTGATATAAATACGAAAACAAAAGACTGAATAAAGTATTGTGAATATGCCATCCAAATAGTATGAATCCCGTGTGTTACAACTTTGTTTTCAGAATTAGTTAGCTTGCCAACGGTTTTAATAAATATTATTATCCGAGCCCGATAACGTAAGCAAACACCATAGTAATCAGAGCCCACTGTATATTGCGTTGCGTACATAAACCGACAAGTACGTATTCCGTTAGTACAAGTGCACTAAAATAAAAACTCGCCTGTCAAATGGCAAAGGTTGTTCGAGTTTTTTATGATTTCAGCTTATTGGTTTGCATTTTCTTCCGGTGTGATGAATAAATATTACCCTGCTGGTAAACTAGGCTTGGCCGTTGTGTTGTTTGTGTTATGCCCGAAATATGTGTATTTCCGAGCTCGCTATATACCAGACCAACCAGTTGCTGTGACGTGTACAGTAGATATCTACTCATTGGTTCGTTTGGGTTATGATAATCTAAACTGTCTAACCCTTCGCTAATAATACATCTGAGAGTAATTACGCCAATGTAAACAAAAGATAAGCATTATTCCATCAACCAAAGGCCAACATAATCAAGCCATAATAAAACCAAAACTCGCTGCAGGCACGATGACATCATCAAGGTCGGCCGGTCGGTCTCAACTCTCAACTTAAATAACGATTCAAATCATCCATCCCACTTCGACACATTAAAACTAAATGAAGGGGAAAAGGATCACCCATTCAAAATTATCATTACATTTTCAGTGATTAATAATTGTACCTACATATATGTTCCATCCATACCATGCCGATACTGGCCACTTTGAAACGAAAATAAAGTCTGGAATGCATGCCGTGGTATTTTAAGGCCCGTGAAGGGCGCACATGTTTATTAACATGTGGGATATTTCATTTCACGAGCTGAGTACCGGGATAATTTACAGGATCCTTCACTTATGCCATAGCATAACCACATAGCATAGTTAGGACCGCTGTTGTTGACTATGGTCAACAACTTCCATCATAGAGTGTACGGATAGTGAAGATTCGAGAAATTTGGAAATTGGAAGTGTAATTTGTACTGGGTTTTTGATAGAGGCAGAGACAACGAATTTGTCTTAACTTAAAAATCACGAGAAAAACGTGACCAGTGGCGTAGCGTGCCTTGTTGGGGCCCCGTATAAAAATTTTTTGGAGGCCCTTATATCGAGGTAATATAAATTAGAAAATTTTTATTATTTTTTCTTACACACTTTGGGGGCCCCCGTGGCCCGGGGGCTCTGTATAATTGATACGGCAAATACGGCAGTAGCTACGCCCCTGAACGTGACTCCTCTTTTTAGCGTCCGTATAAGTAAACTAGGAAACCTTATAGTTTCGCCATGTTTGTCGGTCTGTCTGTCTGCAGCATGGCTCTGTGGCCATTAGCTATAGAAATTTACAATTTAGATGTACATTAACCACACCAACAGTGGTAGAAAATATAGAAAACAATTTTTTTCTGGTACCTACACGTAAATTGGGGATGATTTTTTATTTCTAAAATGCAATATCAGAATAGGTCTGAAAGTCAGTGAATAAACTTCTTGAAAATAATAAGGGTCTCGTTTGAAAGTTTTTTGTAAAGCCTATATTCTCGGAGATAAAAGCAACAGAATTTAAAAAAAAGTGTCTCCTTTGTAACTTTTGATCCGTAGACACGAAAAATATGAAAAAAAAAACATGGTTATAGAATACTTTAGCATGGCCAAACATGGTCTTGGCCGGTTTTTATTTCAAGTGAAATGTAATATATGGTTATCACTATCAGATTAATTATATTGACATCTCAAATTGTCATAACCAGAAATAGTCATGTATTCACGACACTGACTGATATGAATGCATCATCAATTCATCTCTAATGGTCGGTTGGCAGATCCGAGTTAAGAATTAAATGACTTTATAACGAGATTAAAATCATAATTGCTACATTCCTAGTGTAGTGTTAGTGTTAGATGTAGACAATGGGCTCCATTGTGTTCAAGGTCGCATAAACAGAACTAAGGTCAATCAGAAATTCTTTGTTTGTAATGTTCGTTTGTGAAATGGTGTTAAAAACACTAATCTCTGATACAAATTATGTATTTTGATATTACATAATGGTTACACTACATATACCTAGTAATACAACGAAATTTTATAAGAAGGAAAGTCAAAATAGATTGAATAAATAAAACCGCTGAAGCTAGGTATTACTTTATTTAAATTCCTTGCCACCCAATTTTACTGAATTTCTAATAAAAATGTAAGAAGCATATTTTTCTGCAGTCTAAGCGAGATGACATCACAGGCGTCGGAATCTGATGTCATGGTAATAGCTGGCCGGATATTATCTCAATTGAGCACTGCTTGCGGGGGACGGAATGTTGCTACCGATCTCATTGATAACACTTAAGTATAAGTTGCCAGTTGGGTATAGGTACAGCAATTTTATTAGAAACAGATTAATAAGAAATTAACCCACGAATTAGTAATTGGAACTTTACCAGAGTGCTTTGACTGCTTACTATGAGCTAGCGCTGTGAGTTTAAACCTAAAGCAGACTAACTTTACACGGACATGTCTTTGTTGTCTTTTATTTGTGATACATTGCTGTTAAAATTGCCATTGTGGGTAAAGCGGCAAGGTAATTGTACCGAATTCTGGCATTGTAACTCATTTCAAAATATTTAACATTCTTTCATCGGTCGTTTTGCTCATTCACATTCGCAAATCGCAAAATTTACTAAAATAACCTACCCGGACATGTGTTTTTAAAAGTAAGAATTAGCAACCAGGATTTATGATTACAATTAGCATTAGATTAGCAGAATCGCTTAGCAGCGTAGATATTAGATACTACGAGTAGTAGAATTTTCACTATCCGGTACAATGTTTGCTTTGTTATGACTACCGGAATCCTGATAAGTATGATAGATAAAATAAATAAGACCGTCTTTGCGTACCACCTGTCATATTACTAGTGATTCATATTTGGTACGTGTTAATACAAGTGTAATAAAATGGTAAGGATTCGCCTTAAACAGATAAACAATTATGTAGTGTACAATGTACAAGTACATTATGAATTATGATTAACTCTTAATACTGCATGAACTGAAAAAGGCTGATGATGTGACTATGTCAAATAATATAAAATAATCGATAGTATTAATTTAGAGTTAACGGAAGTGATTGTTTTACAATAAGTATATAATATCATTAAGTGATTCGTCGTCCCAGTGTAGGTCATGAAACGTTCCGCAGTAATAAAACGGTCTAGCCTAGACCGGTCGATACCTGGAGGCCAGACTGACTGGCGGATATATTTTACCTAAGCCCCTATTGTAGATCAAGAATTATCGTTTAATGTTTATGTACGTGCTGATGATGTATGTCATTTATTTTATTCATATTGCGTAGCGATGGGCAGTGTATTAATGTACGTACTGTGTGTTTCTTCTAATTGTAAAGTTGTAACGTACAATTTATAATCAATTTTTATACATTTTCCAGCTCCAGTAATTATTGTAAAATACTGAAGTATCCCTCCAACCAGTTTAACATGACGATGGCTATGACGCCACAAAATCAATTGAGATTTAACTCTGATAGCGATTTTATGATGGCTGCTAATGCATAACATAAAACGTTTAGTACCTATCGTCCAAATAACCATAAGTAATCTTCCTATAACTAGGATATCACAACCGTCTTTAATAAGTCATACACCTATTAAATTATACTCTATATTTAAAACATACTTGGTAGAACATGTTAAAGTACACGAACAAGTGTTTCTTGCAAATGCTCACAATTCTGTCCGGGAATGAACTTTTCCCATCATTATGCTAAAATTGGATTAGCGCTGATCTTGGCGGATATTTATAATCGGTCCATGCGCACGTGACGTTATCGCTTGATGATGCATTGTTGAGAAATTCTACGGACAAGCTAATTACCATCAGTATAAGTAGGTAATCTTGTAGCCAAATGATCTACTTATATTAAAAAAAAACCATATCAATTATTATGCAAAGTATATCTGACCCATTGTGTAAAAAATGCTCGCCTAATATTCGATTCAATTAGTGTCGTATCAAGTCTTAATGTATTGACAAATTAAGTTACTATTAAGTTTATTCAAGAAAATAATGACGCAAGTATGTCGAAATTACATATTCCGATATTTCCGATGCTTAATTCAAAATCTTGTCACAAGTTAGTCGACCGATATTAATAAAATTAATACAATCGATTATTTGATTTCAAATTAATATCCTACTAGGCGACATTAAATCGAATAATTTATAATTTAATATCATAATTTTGCTGCGGTGGCCGTGTGGTGACGGCAGTAAGAATACATTTGTCACCACCCCAACTCCTCCTGCGGGTGTCGTAAGAGTCGACTAAGGGATTGAAGTGTCACTGACCATTTTTTGATAACGATTGATGATGGGCAGCAGCGTCATCATAGTGGACACATTACTGCGATCGCCAATCCGCTTGCCCAGCGTGGCGATTATGGGCATTTACCTCCTAATGCGTCTATACGCATAGTTAATAGGAGAGGCCTACGTCCAGCAGTGGACTATCATAGGCTGATGATGATGATGATGATGATGATCATAATTTTTAAAATAATGCTCCTCGTTAAAATGGATTCTCAAGCTAAATAAGAACAGAAATCACTTGTAGACAGTATATCCAGCTATCATTTAATTCGTATGATGTTCAAGTGTTCCTGAAGAGTTATTCAGGGCATCAATCAATCGGTGGTTGCAAAATCGGCCGAGCAATGATCCCGGATCGGTTGACCGACTCCCAAATCTATTTCCATTCGGTCAAACGAATGGGAACAATGCACGCACGTGACACTTGTCGCGTCAATTACCACTCACACAGGCACATCACTAGTAAAAGTTTATCATCTGGAATGTTGGATCAAATGTCAAGTCAAGAAATTATTTATTTGGATTTGGGCATTTGTTTCATTGAAGAGGCTGGTGATAAAGAACGGCCCTGACTATAGACTATAGGTAGTGTTGTTCCATACTTGTAGTTAGTTTTGACTGCATATTTATATTAATATGATGTACCTAGAATATATTTCTTACAGCGAATCAATTTTTTTTAGCAATTAATACATTTTATTTAAGAATTTATTTAGAAATAAATACTTGTTAATGATAATATATAAACTGCGGGGAGTATAGGTCACAAAGTTACCTCGTGGGAACGACCAAGGAGGTAATTACTAATTACTTTAAACTGTAAAAGTTATTGACCCTACCATGTCCCTGAGACATTAGATATATGTACTTAGATACCTACATTAGATTAATATTTTTGCTTGCAGTAGTTCTACTTTATTATTATTTAACTACGTTAATTAGATTATTTAGTAAGATAATTAGATGTTACCTGCTCAACCATAATACCTATTTTTCTAGTTTAGGTAATAAATATTTTTATTCAATTGTAGATTGTAGTATTAAGTTATCTAGTACAAATTTTATTGTAATACTTATTTTTTATCATAGTTACACTCACAGTACTGTACATGTTCGTAGTAATAATCATTGTAGATTCACGTAATTCGTACCATTTTTTGATGGAATGCTACTTAACTATAGCTATACACAATATAACTCTACTTTTTATTCAATTACTTCACTGAACGTTCATATTATAATATAAAATTTTATTTATAGTAGCCTTGAAGTCTAATATATGATATTATAATTTATATAATTGTACTGTGTGTTTTCACGCTTGCTGGTAGACAAAAACCTTGGTGAGTCATAAAACAATAATAATATGTTATAAGAAAACCACCACCTATTTATGGTGTGTTCAATTATTGATCTGAATATAATTGTTCTGATTGCTTATATCTACTGTAAGTATAAGCCTATTTGTATACAAACAAACATCGTAGGTGTAGGCATTAAATAAATTAATAATAGTTATTTATAAATAAATTTAACGCGTAGATTACAAAGTAGGTATACAGTGTAGTGTAGTATACAATGTAGGTATTCTCTGTTATCATATATAATAGGTTTAAAAATCCAATACGTCATTAATTTTATAAGAACATAGTTAACATACTAACTACGCATGTAGTCACGGTTAATATATATACCTACATAGTTGTATATTTGTCAATAAACAAAAATGTATCAAGTTTGACTGACCAATGTTCCGGAACAAGAACTTACCTACTTACTCTAAAACTTACCTATAATACTAGTAGTACTGTAACCTAGGTACCTATTCTAAAATAAAATCAAATCCCTTTAGATTAGGCAAATTACAATAAGCCATAGATACATTAGGTACAGTCAAGGGCATAAATATGTATACACTTGTTATCTATTACTGGTGCATAAGGCCTAAAATTGTAAATAAATCTACTTATTTATGTCCTTGACTGTACAGTCATGTTTGTAAACAAAGGTGCTGACACTTCAATCGTATCGGTACTATCGGTACACGTTTCGGAAGAAAAGCTTCAAGAAAATATTCTCAAAGCCCAGGCGCCAGCGATATTGATTTCGTCGTCTCCTTGCTGTTCGGTCAAGGGCTTCCGTGCGCACCCGACACATGCCGTATCGATTGTCATAACCCACCTTAATGCAACTGCTACAATTCTACAAACCTTATAAATTATTCTACTCATTGCAAATGCACTGTCGGCTAAAATTCTTGAGTAAACAAGGTATTTTAATCAATGACAGCTTATTCATGACGTTGTCGTCGGTTTTAAAATGTGTGGGTGCGACTTGCGAGTTGGGATTGGGAATGACTGAGCGCTGTCTGCTGGCCGACCCGAGAGTCGACTTGTGTAAGAACCCATGCTATATAAGAATGAATAATATACTCGATTATTGGTTTAAGGTGTATTTGGAAATACTCAATCCCACTCAATTGTGATTAATGATTATAATTGTTTCTCGAGTTTAAATTCTACTTTACGTGGCGTGTAACAATTCCGCACTTCGTGAGCGTGACCTACTTCGTTGCCAAAATTGAATTGTTTGGACTTGAATTTGCTCACATTATGCTTGTGACCATTATCATTTATTACGGCTTATGAATCTTATGATGGTCAAGCGTTTACCGTTTATTGTTCTATCCGTTAGGTACCCTCGCACTATCATACTTCCTAGAACGAGCCGACAACGACGACAAATGATAAACACGGGACCTCAATAAGGCCTACTACCGCGAAAATCGAAATGAGTAAATTTCGAGGATTTTTCACTGTCACTCTAACGAAGGCGTCATTAGAGTGAGAGAGACAAATCCTAGAAATTTGCGGATTTTGAAGTTCGCGGTAGGGCCGAAGCCTACAGGCTATGGTTAAAACTGTGTCTAGATGTTATCAGTACCTAAAGCATCGACTTCATTTTATTATACCTCCATTTTCGGAGAGCTGTCAGCCGCACAGTAAAGTTGTTTACGCAGTTTTATGGCGTATAAAACAGCCGTCAAATTATATTGCCTATTTACATAACGATTATTTTGCATTTCTATGCTAATTTACATACACAGTTCAGTCTATAAGGAAACGGACGTTCTACAAGTTTAAAAAAAAAAAACCTATATATGTATTTCGTACCTACAGCCAGGTCACTTTCCGGCCCAGTCCTACATTAAGGTTACCTATAAATAGTAATTACGAGTACATATTGGGAAGTATGACTAGCGAGACTAAAAAACCTACCACCCATACCTGTGTCAATTTTATATACCTAATTAATTACAACGATTCCGAGATTTTAAAATCATCCATAATAGTCTTTATGGATGATTGTAAAATCTCACCTTAAGTAACTGCAACTAATTAACATAGACCCTGGTTTTCGAAAACGTCTTATATTTACCTATTATTTCAATGGGATTAGGATTGATTAAAATAATGAAGCACTATAGTTTACTGCGTTATTTTATTTAATAGTTATTTTGAAAATTACAAGATAATTATTACCTGCATAGAAACTAGCAAACGCGAAATCAATTAACATAATTTTAATTGTAATATTGAATGTTCAGGTGCCTTCCGAAGCATCGGAGAGAAGACAGCTTCGCTCTTCGAGCGCAAGAAGAAGGATGTTGAACAGGTTGCTGCGGAGAAGGCTCAGGATGCTGCCCATGTTGTGGAAGACCAGGTCAAGAAGGCCGGGGAACTAGTCGGCGGGGCCCAGTCGTCTGCTAATGATGCGGCAAGCGCAGGTACCGATATTCATTAACCCCCTTATCCATCTTCTACTAGTCCCTGCCGTCTGCTTGTCACAGTTTGGCAATCATCATGGCAATTTCAACCGTCGACAAAGCAGTGCGGAAAAGTGACCGAGTGTTTTTTTGTAACCATC
>JALPQI010003568.1:0-86752 GCA_025490895.1 Thaumatotibia leucotreta | reverse complement strand
ATTTCAAGGAATTTTCATAGCCATAATCTAACCGTCAGAGGGCTTGACCAAACTATTTTATCGACTTATCGATGTCAAGGAATAATCCGTTACCAACTAAAATATTATTCTGTAACATTTGGCCTCTTAGATAAGTAAGTTGAATTTCGATATTAAATAAATCATGGCAGCGTCACATACCTACGCTATGGTGATAGAGTTATATCTGATGGCTACTATTGTGTAATACTCTTGAATGACAAAAATAAGTAATAAAAAGCTCTCAATAATGATTTTATAAGTATTATACCTACCTTACCGATTTGCAGGTGAAGAAATGAAATCAGCAACAATAAAGCTACCAGATTCCATATTGAGAATTAAAAACCGCCCGAAGGCTGACTATGAGCTTGTGTTCATAGCCAAGAACGTCCCACCAGTGGGCTACCGCTCATATTACGTAGAAGCTCAATTCTTTAAAGGCGAAATCTTGAGCAAGTTCAATCAGGGAGAAGTAAATGATTACGAAGACGAGACAACGACATCTAGTTCGAAAGATAAAAATAAAAACATTAGAGTATTGGGTATAAAAGAAAACATACCACAAAAGACTGCTGAAACAAATCAAACAAATGATACTACTGATGTGACTCCTGAATTGATACCATCTTTAAAACCAGTTTCAGACGTGGAAGAAGCAGCTCGTGACATTTTTGTGAGAAATAGGAGACAAGTAGATGAGGCAGTTAAGGAACAAATGGAAAGTACTACAGCTGAAATTATGCTCCCTATGTTAAGGGACTTTCTACAAAAATCTAAAGTTCTTCATAAAGAGGATTTCCTTGATACAGAAAAGGACCTTCTAGGTTCGAATGAGTTAGATGTTAATGAACGTGTTACTGAAAGTCAAACTGAGATTTCATATACATCTGAAGATATTAGAACCCCATTTAGGAAAAATGAAACCGTTCAAGATATGTCAGAATCAGATATAAGAATACCTATCAAACGTCCAAATGTTCCGCATATAAAACATGCAATTGAAAGTAAATCTAAAATAGTCACTATTAAACCAACAGAATCCTTTATAAGTATGGTTACATCGCATAAAGAATTCTCAGATTTGGAGATATTCGATGAAGATATAAAAGTACCGATTAAAAAGGGTCCTAAAAGCCATCAGTTTGAAAATGAACCTGAATCTACAACACCATCATTGACGATAGTACCAGTCAGAACACCAGCAAGTGCATCATCCACTGTATCTTTAGATGAATCAGAAACATCAGAATCAGTATTAGTGGTTCCAGTTAGGAAAACGTGGGAGCCAGTGACAACTCCGAAGCCAGATCGGAGCTTTGAAGAATTCACAACGACAACTAAAGAACCGGAACCTTTATCTATAACATCAAGTATATATTCAACAGTAGAGCCACGAATTGGAGTAAGACGGATAAGTGAGCAGCATTTTGAAAAGGATCCAGCTGATGCTGAATCTCTTCCAGATACAGAGACAATAGGAGAAGCATGGGAGCGAAATGGTGATATAGAGCATATTGAAAATGTTGAGAGATTTAGAAGCATCATTCCAACTACAGAAGAAATTGAAACGAGTACAGCAGAAACTACAACTGAGACCGAAACTACTACTGTAAATATGATTACTACTACTGAAGAAGACTTGTCAGTATTTCCAGTTACCAGAACGACAACTGCTGTGCCTACTGCTCCTAATGCAAAGTATTTTCAAGTGGATGATGGGAGTAAACTGTTTATTGGAAACCAGGTAAACAAACTGTATTGTATGAAAATGTGTAGTAAATGGCCAGCTTATACTAAAATTGTGATAGATATCATATCAGATGGCCCTACGTCCTTCTTCTTATGTGCTTTATAGTTTGTATCCATCAACTGTTTCCTCTCCCCCCACTCTGTCCAATACCTCTTCGTTGGTCACTCTCTGCATCCAACTCATTTTCTCAATTTATCCTTCATCATCACATTATCACCCTATATTAGTCTACTGATGTATAAAGGTGTCTCCTATTACCTATGCGTACGGACGCATTAGGAGGTAAATGGGTCAAAATTCTTTTCGTTGTCTTATTTTGTGTCCCTAAAAAGCGTGACACAGTTGTGATTTTTGTATGAGATGATGTTTTGTTTCCAATTTTTGATGTATGGATTAAAATCTAGCGTGAAAAAGAAATAAAAGTGCACCGGATTTATTTGAATACTGAGTCGATGAAACAAGACAACGAAAAGAATTTTGACCCATGCCCTTCGCCACGCTGGGCAAACGGATTATTGATCGCAGAAGTGTGCCCACTATGATGACGCTGCTGCCCGTCATTAATCTTCGATAAATGGTTGATGACACTTCAATCCCTTAGTCGACTCTTACAACACCCACGGGTAGAATTGGGGCGGTGACAAGTGTATTACTACTGGCATCACCACACGGCACATTAATCCTTAAGTATACTTAATTATCTCATTTTCCTGGCCAGTACGTTCGCGTGAACCTCGACGATAAACGCAGAATCGCCAGTATCTTCCTAAGAAACGGAGTTCGTATCAACTTACAAGTTCTCATGTTCCACTACGTATCAGACGACCCTGCCAAGTTCGATATCAGAACAGTGCCGAGACGCGACATCAAGCCTCCAGGAGCGTATATCTTCAGACCTATAGATCCTTACATTGTGAGGTCAGAAGATAAATATGATGTCAGTATTATAAAGACTGATGTAGTTGAAGAAATCCAGATGAGGTTCAGCAATTGGACGTCTTTAGTCATGAGGCTGTATGTGGATAGCCCTGTTATAGGTAAGTGGACCTGCGTAAGTTAATTTGATTTTGACCATAACCCTTTAATAATAAATAATAACTTAATTCGAGCATCTCTCTTTGTCAATTTAACGGGAGCGTTACTGGAGTGATAAAGACGGATGCTCGAAATTTGTGGTTTTCGATGCTCACGATAGGCCCCGCAGGCATGATTATATATCAAGAAGTGTTCGTTTCATATAACCTTAAGAATGCCATCCGATTGAAACCGATTTTGGGTTTGGATTTCGCCACTGCATTATTATAATTTGGGGAATCAGTAATCTAGGAAGAGCTAGAGGGAATCTAAGAGTACCTACCTAACTCTTTAAAGAATAGCGTTTAATTTGGAGCGCTCCCTCCGAAGAATTCCGGACTACGCGCCTTTTGTTAATTTAAAAACTGGTGTACCTACCTGACTTTTATTTAAAAGTTTAATGGACATCCGGTGACTTGATTCGTCCGCCCTTTCTGATTGTAGAGTAAACTGATCAATGTGCATACATGAGAATTAAGTCCTGCTTAAAGTTCGTTCTGCTTCTTTTAGAAGTACATTGGCTGGTAGGTCCAATACCGACTGACGATGGCCTGGGCAAGGATGTCTTCATCCGTTACCTCACGGATTTGGATCATGAAGGTGCCTTCTACACGGACTCCAATGGACGGCAAACCATTAAGCGAATTAAAGGCACTAGAGCTACTTATGAACCGTTGGATCTGGATCCTATCACAGGTACTCTATAGAAATTATAGATCATAGGATCTACAATGTGCCCATGAGGAAAGGGAAAAAATTCAACAGCGGATTTCTGACCAAATTTGAAGTTAAAAATGTCATATGAAGTTTTCTGGATTCAGTCTATTTTAAGAGAAAATTAGATTTTTTCTTGAAACCGTTTTAGACCGTTACGCTATGATAATAGTACATTATTGCAGAGGCCGGGAAAGCGAATTTCGTGGATGAGTATTTTTTGTCGGACGAAGCGAAGCTGAGGCCGACAATTACATACGAATCCACGAAATTCTATTTCCGTCCGAGGCACATATAGGACTTTTCTCCAAACATGCAAGGAAATAAAACAAAATTTATTACAATCGATTAAGTAATTCTTCTTGCAAATTGAATAACAATTGAAAAGAAAAAATCTCTTATGATTCCCGCCTAAACTTTTTTTTAATGCATGGTCGTTCATAAAAAATAGTAACGATATCTATGGTTTCATTAAACCGTACCTACACGACCTGACACACCGAGGCGTTTGTAACTCATGATAGAACGAGACGGCCATAGATTTGATCGCCGTCTCTCGCTCTATCCAGACCAGGCGTTTGGTCGTGGCTTTAGAATTTGGCTGTATGCATTTTTTTCAAAGTCCAAAAGTAGTTTTTAAGAAGTAAAAAACAATACATTAATGGATTTTAGTACAATTTCGCGGCCGCAAAAACTGTACAATAATGAAAATCTTTTTTTTTTAATTTGAGCTGGTACATAAGAAGGTACTTCGCGTTTCGTTTTTGCTACATTAATGCGAACATTTCCGAGCATATTGGAGAAAACGCATTTTATATAGGAAACGATTTTGTCAACATGTTGTCTTTTAGTCTTGTCACACTTAATTGACAGACATCAAATGAACAAAAATATCTTTAATTACCTAGCAAATGTAAAAAAAAACTTTAAAGTGCATTTTTTGCGATAGTTTGACTAATAAAATCCTTGTTTTTGTGTATTAAGACATTCAAAACATAAAAAAAAAACTAAAAAATTTTTTTTCACCACACTGCTCGTAAACACGCTGTTTGTCCTTCAATTTCAGAGCGCAAAACTGTGTTTTAATCTCTAGAGGTTAAAGTAATTTTTTTTTAATCTTCTGGATAGACTAAAGTAACTTATACGGCCTGAGAGTGCAATAAACTTTTTGACGTTTGAACTAGACAGTACGTTCGAAAACTCAATAGTTTCAAACAGATTCATACACATGAACCTTTCATAATATTATATTCAATATGCTAAAATCCAAATTAAATACCACATGTTGTTGTCTTTAATTAAAAGTTCTAAAAATACGACAAATAAAAACAATAGGAAAATAAAAGTGTTGCCACTATGCAAATTTCAGAACGCATCCGAATATTTTTTTCTTTTAAAATCTAAACGAGTTCGGTCGTGTTTTGTATTCTTTCACTCTTAATTTTCAAGTTTTCGGGTAATTGCGAGATGCGAAAGTGGGATATTTCCAAAAATGTCAGAAAAATCGCCAATACCTACCTACATGAGTCTCATTTTGGATTGATCCTGAATTTTTAAGCATTGCCACGCCAGGATAAATATTTGAGGTTATTGTTTCATTATTTGTTGATTTGTTTATTTTTTGGAAGTTGAGGACTTGCAAATAAATACCTTCTAATTTGTTATGTTTGAGTTTTATATCGCATGTTTCCTCGCTTTAGTGTGGTGAAAAATGTTGTGTTTTACTCGGCAGCAAAGCCTGTTCAACTCTCGTGCCTTAAAACCCTCGCATCGCTCAAGATTCCATTTTATGAACCACTCGCTGCGCTTGTGGTTCAAATTCTGGAATCTTTTGCTTGCTCTGGTTTCAATATTTGCACGAGAGTTAAACAATCACTTTGCTCCCTAATAAAACAAATAACTATTTTGCAGATTTGACCAAAACTCATTTAACATTTTTTACTTCTTTTAGTCTCAGGAATTTTTCCCTTTCCTCTTGGGTAGGTACCTTGTATAGAGTCTAACTCGGATTAAGGGTTTCGAGCAATTAAAGTTGGATTTAATTGGTGCAGCTTAACGTGCCATCAACATGTCATGTAAACACACGGTAACACCCTACACTGAGCATGACCCGACATACTCTTGGCCGTATTTTTGGTGTTTACGTTTACATAAACGAATAGTGTTTAAATTTACTAAAAACATTATTTTCACCAGGCAACCTATACCCCGTGACGTCAAAGATCTACATCGAAGACGAGAATAGAAACATACGTTTCTCCGTGTTCAACGACCGGTCTCAAGCGGGTGGAGCGTTGGTTGACGGCGGTATAGATCTTATGCTGCATAGGAGAATACTTACTGACGATATAGGTAGGTTTGTGACTTGTGTTCAACTACTGGTGCGAGAAGAGATCTGTTTCTCAATGTTCAATGACCGGTGTCAAGCTGGTGGAGCGTTTTTTGACGGCGGTATAGATCTCATGCTGCATAGGAGAACACTCACTCACGATATAGGTAAGTTTATGACTGTGTTCAACTAATGGTCTGAGATGAGATCTGTTTCAACGACCGGTGTCAAGCTGATGGGAGCGTTGGTTGACGGCGGCATAGAAGAATACTCGCTGACGATATAGGTAGGTTTATGACTGTGTTCAACTAATGGTGTGAGAAGAGATTTGTTTCGCCGCGCTTAATGACCGGTGTCAAGCTGGTGGGGCGTTGGTTGACGGCGGTATAGATCTCATGCTGCATAGGAGAATACTTACTGACGATATAGGTAAGTTTATAACTGTGTTCAACTAATGGTCTGCGAAGAGATCTGTTTCTCATTGTTCAATGACCGGTGTCAAGCGGGTGGAGCGTTGGTTGACGGCGGTATTGATCTCATGCTGCATAGAAGAATACTCACTGACGATATAGGTAGGTTTGTGACTTGTGTTCAACTACTGGTGCGAGAAGAGTTCTGTTTCTCAGTGTTCAATGACCGGTGTCAAGCCTGTGGAGCGTTGGTTGACGGCGGCATAGAAGAATACTCAGTGACGATATAGGTAGGTTTATGACTGTGTTCAACTAATGGTGTGAGATTTGTTTCTCCGTGTTTAATAACCGGTGTCAAGCTGGTGGGGCGTTGGTTGACGGCGGTATAGATCTCATGCTGCATAGGAGAATACTTACTGACGACATTATTATTGTTCAACGACTGTTGCGAAGCTGATGGAGCGCTGGTTGACGGCGGCATAGAAGAACACTCACTGACGATATAGGTATGTTTATGACTGTGTTCAACTAATGGTCTGAGAAGAGATCTGTTTCTAATTGTTCTACGACCGGTGTCAAGCCGGTGGAGCGTTGGTTAACGGCGGCATAGAAGAATACTCACTGATGATATAGGTAAGTTTATGACTGTGTTCAACTAATGGTGTGAGAAGAGATTTGTTTCTCCGTGTGTAATAACCGGTGTCAAGCTGGTGGAGCGTTGGTTGACGGTGGTATAGATCTCATACTGCATAGGAGAACACTCACTGACAATATAGGTAAGTTTATGACTGTGTTCAACTAATGGTCTGAGAAGAGATCTGTTTCTTATTGTTCAACGACTGGTGTCAAGCTGATGGAGCGTTGGTTGACGGCGGCATAGAAGAATACTTGCAGACTATATAGGTAGGTTTATGACTGTGTTCAACTAATGGTGTGAGAAGAGATTTGTTTCTCCGTGTGTAATAACCGGTGTCAAGCAGGTGGAGCGTTTGTCGACGGCGGTATAGAAGAATACTCACTGACGATATAGGTAAGTTTATGACTGTGTTCAACTAATGGTGTGAGAAGAGATTTGTTTCTCCGTGTGTAATAACCGGTGTCAAGCAGGTGGAGCGTTTGTCGACGGCGGCATAGAAGAATACGCACTGACGATATTATAGGTAAGTTTATGACTATGTTCAACTAATGGTGTGAGAAGAGATTTGTTTCGCCGTGCTTAATGACCGGTGTCAAGCTGGTGGAGCGTTTGTTGACGGCGGTTTAGATCTCATGCTGCATAGAAGAATACTCACTGATGATACAGGTAAGTTTATGACTGTGTTCAACTAATGGTCTGAGAAGAGATCCGTTTCTTATTGTTCAACAACTGGTGTCAAGCTGATGGAGCGTTGGTTGACGGCGGCATAGAAGAATACTTGCAGACTATATAGGTAGGTTTATGACTGTGTTCAACTAATGGTGTGAGAAGAGATTTGTTTCTCCGTGTGTAATAACCGGTGTCAAGCAGGTGGAGCGTTTGTCGACGGCGGTATAGAAGAATACTCACTTACTATATAGGTAGGTTTATGACTTTTGTTCAACTACTGGAGCGAGAAGAGATCTGTTTCTCAATGTTCAACGACCGATGTCAAGCTGGTGGAGCGTTTGTTGACGGCGGTATAGATCTCATACTGCATATGAGAACACTCATTGACGATATAGGTAAGTTTATGACTGTGTTCAACTAATGGTGTGAGAAGAGATTTGTTTCGCCGTGCTTAATGACCGGTGTCAAGCTGGTGGAGCGTTGGATGACAGTGGTATAGATCTCATACTGCATAGGAGAACACTCACTGACGATATAGGTAAGTTTATGACTGTGTTCAACTAATGGTCTGAGAAGAGATCTGTTCCTTATTGTTCAACGACTGGTGTCAAGCTGATGAAGCGTTGGTTGAGGGCGGCATAGAAGAATACTCACTGACGATATTTGTGTTCAACTAATGGTGTGAGAAGAGATTTGTTTCGCCGTGCTTAATGATCGGTATCAAGCTGGTGGAGCGTTGGTTGACGGCGGTATAGATCTCATGCTGCATAGAAGAATACTTACTGACGACATATGTAGGATTCTCCTACTTTTTCTTAGTCAAAATACGACACTTAATGGGCGGGCTACATCTTGTACATCCGAGAGTTGGGTGGTCAAACCGTGGTCGAGATATTTTTTCATTGGCATAACAATCTCACGTTGTCATATAGTTGGTATTTAAAAAATCCGGTTTGCTCGGCTTATTAGGTTTAACCATCCCACCATCGATATTGAGTCCTCATTTGTCTCAATCTTCACCCCCATTTTATTTTTCGGTTCCGATGCTCCTTTAAAAGTTGGTTAAACCCGTATAGATGGCTTAACCGCAAGTAGACGTAACCGATTTCTAGAGTCAGTGTGTTTTTTGCTCAGGTTTTGGATCATACTTGAACGAGACGGAAAACGACGAGCCAATTCGCGCCGCCGGCACTCACTACTTGTATCTCTCAAAAGCAAACAGAAATCGAATCTTCGAGAAGAAACTAGCCAAAGAAATATACTTAGCCCCACGTGTACTAACGTCGCATCATTTAGCGTACAGGGACGATATGAGAAAACGTTTCTATGCCTGCAAAAATGAGTTTAGCGCGCTTAAAGATAAATTACCTTTAGGCGTTCATTTGTTGTCTTTAGAACGAATAACGGTTGATCAGATTTTACTCAGGCTTGAGAATTATTTCGAAAAATCTGATGTGAATTCAGATGGTGTTAGGTATATTCGTTTGAGGGATATATTTAAGAATTTAAGGATTATATGGTTACAAGAAACGATGTTAGCTGGAAATATGTTTAAGGATAAATGGACTCCGACACAATGGAAGAAGAAGAATCATTTTTATAGGAGATTTAATGATTATTATGGTGGGGGTAATGATACGATTGAAGAAGAGATACCAGTGGTGGAAGATGAGTTAGGAGGGAGGGGGATTAGGTTAGCTCCGCAGCAGATTAGGACGTTTATTGTGAAGTATCAGTATTTTACAACATAGTCTGATATGTCAGTCAATAATCCTGCCTCGCCGGTCTGATAAATAAGACAAAGGTTTGATTTGGTTTTTATAATGTAAAAATGAGTCCCATTCAAATTTAACCGATCTTCGTGGTGTAATTTTGTATTGGCGGCGAGACGGGCGAGAAGAATACGCTCGATGAATAAATAAAATCACGGCAGTTAAAAGGTTAAAGAACCCATAGTAAAAATGAATGAATGGCCCGTTTCTAAACCCTGTGAACACTAAAACACAATTGTTGTGTGGAATAACTTGTACAGTTTTATGTAAATAAATAAGTATCAAATTATTTCTTCTTTGATTCACAAGCCTAATAATACAGTGTGTAAGTCTAATAATTAGTGTAATCATGGATTACAAGGTTATTTTAAATATACTCTTAATTATGACCTCAAAGAATTTTTTTGAGATCATCGGAGCAGCAATGTAGGTACGAACATGTTTGTTATTGTTGATATAGCAGTTATGTCATCTGTTTTTGAAATTAGCTGTCAACGAATGTTTAACTCGCGTATGTTGCTCTACATGCGCGCCAAATTATTTTGTATGGATAATTTTGTAGGTCTAATTTTAAGTAAAAGTTATTTGATTGTACTTATTATGCCGTAAACTAACGCCCGTTAAGAGCTTCGCCCGTATTAGACTTACACCCTGTATATGTTTAGGGTTATATAATTATGGTACAGTCGCCATCAGACATATCAGATCGGCCATGGAGCTCAAAAATATCTGAGCATGAACGTCATGACGGAAGCCTGGTCAAATATTTATGAGTACATTGGCCGCTCCGATAAATCTCATGGCTGTACGATAGGGTACGTCTTTTCGTACCCACCTTCCTGCTTGTTGAACCTTTCAGTAGACCTGCTGGTCTACTTCTACCCACAGATGTCATATATACCATAGATCAAGCAAACGTATCTACTTAGCGTGTCAAATGAACTCAGTGAAATCCACTGAGTTGTCCGTCTTTAATCGCAGCTTGCAGCTTTCGGGCGTTAAATTTTGTAAGTTGAAGTGAACAAAAACATTAATAATGCCTACTTAAGTAATATTAATTGCAACAACACAAAAAAATATGAATATTCAAGGGCCTGAGACATATTTAAAATCATAGGCAAGTAACAACTTCAGTACAAAATCTGACACGCTCGGCCGCCATACAAATGAATGAACTTGTTTCTTCTATCCCAATCTAATTCTGTGCTTTCACCAGACCAGCTCAAAATAGAATAGATAAATAGAAGCTGGACCAGCTTCTTAAATCTTTATATTCATATTAGATTGTCATCCGACTGATAAGTAATAACATGTACGTTTAACAAAACGTTTAAATTAGTAAAACTAAAATTAGGATCACGCAGCCCTACCCAAGATGCAATTCTGCAACCGTACACGATAAGCGATAAGTAATAAAATATATGTGAATGACAGATTCGAACGAAAAGCCACGAGACCGTTTCTATACCACAATAATGGTCACATAATTTATTGCTTATCGTATACAACTGACAACATTTCGTATTTTTAGTGCTACTTTTTATTGTCTGTTTTGAAAGAACTCAATATTAAAAGACAAGTATTTTTTTATTTTTCAAAAAAAAATGTTATTTTAGTGCGAATACTATTATAGCCTCTAGAGGTAGACCTCTATTATTACTACTTCGAGCAGAAATAGCGTAAGTTACAAACGTCAAGAATCAGCTAAATGATGTCACAAGTGATGTTTCATACACGTAAGAAAACGATGAAAAACGGTAACAAGTGTCAAATGTCACTGCCAAACACAAGTGACATTCCAAACACAAGATTTCTTGGTTATAGTAGCAGCTCTGAATCAGCTATGTAACGTCACTTCCCCTTTAAACTATTTTTAAGATTTTTAACAAAAATATTGGGGAAAAAATATTAAATAGTACATTACGACACAAGTGCGGAAAACACTCCCTATCGGTCGTGTTTTAAAACATCGCCACTCGTTTCAAATTTCGTTTTTGCACGCGTCTCGTACGACGTTTTTTAGTACAGATGGCCCTCCGAAGTTTTGGCCCTGACGTAAAATGAGCCACTTCTCGCACTAGAGCCTAAAAAGTAAACTTCGGAGGGCCATCTGTACTAAAAAACGTCGTAACGAGACACGTGCAAAAACTAAATTCGTAACTCGTGTCGATTTTATAACACTCCCTTTCTGTCTTATTTTAAAACATCGCCACTCGTTTCGAATTTCATGTTTTTCGCACTTGTGTCGTAATGTACTATTTTGTGATCTACATGCGTATATCTCGAAATGGTTCTCGTTTTAGGGATATCGAAAATTTTTAAACGTTGTCAATTGCAGATTGGCAACTTGGATAGGCATGCAGGACTAATAAAACCTATAAAATAGTTAAGGATTTTTCAGAAAAACACAATTTTATCAACATAAGTTTACTCTTGCAACAATACAGGGTGTCGTTGCAATTCCGCCCGTAACTCCTCAGGCAGGCTAGCCAATTTGGCCGTGATGAAGAACCGAAGGGTGCTGCGAAGAGCGGCGGGTGACGATGGGAGCGCTTGAGCAAGGCTCGCGTAACAGCTTGGGAGGTGCCAACGGATTGGGGTCTTTTCTTCAGACTGGAAAAAACATATATTAACAAAAAATAATTTTTCTCAAACTTGCTACGGAATGTTGATGTTACTTACTCTAAATTAAACCCGGAAATACTATGTATCCGGTGGCATATGCTAAGATGATATGTAAAGAGATTTCATGTATTTATTTCACACCTAGGACTGCAAACAAACTGTCTTTTGGTTTGAAACGTCAAATTGTGACACTATGTCTTGACATTCAGCCACAGAAAAAAAAAATAATCTAAGAAATAATGTCTATACCACCAGGTAAAAGGATACCTCAAACAGATTAAAAAAAAAGTTAGGCGCGAATGTTTTTTTTTAATGTTGTACGATACTGTACTATTGGTTTATTTACAAATCAAATAGTATGGTTCGGCGAAATTAGTTCGTTTTATTTCATGGCAAGTTTGAGAAAAGCACTATACAAATCTCTGCGAGAAACAGGGTTACAGGCCGCGTATTCCTATCTGGCCTCAGTTCCTTCGGCCAGATATATCTACTTGGCCTGTAACCCTTCGTTTCCCGTCCTCTATAGTAATGTACTATTACAAATAAGAGCGTGTATGCTACGAAATGGCCTCATCTCAGCATGTTGCTAGCGGGTGCCAGCGCTGGACTTCCAATGAGGCCATCACGTGAACAGTTTCACGGCAGGCAACACACAATACAAATAAACAATAGTAATTACAAATAAACTCACAGACGTACCACAGAAAACAAAAATAACATATCATATATCGGGCCGGCCCTGTCATGGCCGTGCATTATCGCTAAACTTTTTTTCAGTAGCAACACTAATGACAAGACCGGCCGATACAGCTATAGTATTTGCTATTCTAACTCCCTACTCTACGAAATTCGATCGTTACACAAAACGTGATTTGTTGATTTCGTAGAGTGGGGGATAGAATAGCGGATGCTCGTTTGTTCTGAATGCACCTTTAAGGTCCATCCATACAAGAGAATTAATCAAAATTTGTCACTGTAATTTTTACCTACTCGGCAGGCAATAAAGTTAATTATAGTTTGTGTGAAAATTTTACAAGATAAAACAAATGCAACTCTGTTCTAATTTATTAGAATATTTTTGTTTGGTGTGAAAAAATACTACAGGAACCTTAAGAGTGAATTTAAAAATGTTCAGAAATATGTCCCAGTGCACTTTAATTCTTTGTATGTAATTAGAACGTCATAATATACAGGGTAATGTTTTATTCTCCGGACAAATTTTAAAGGGTTCTGTCGTCCTATTGATGAGCTTTTACTATGGGACGACATCCGATTCGGGAAAAAAACCTAATACTCCATACATTTCCACCTACTATATCTCAGGGTTTGTATGGGACAACAGATTTTTCTCACTGTTCTAATACATGTCATAATGTTCAACTACTCTATCATAAGGCTGTTTCTACAGTAACATACCTATATAAGCTACTTTAAGTTCTCGCGAAGAATAGTGCCGTGTCATACACTAGTTGTTCATCTCTAGGGTGACCGTGTTCAACTACTGGGTTATGCGGCTAACTATAACATACCTTGATAAGAGCTAATCCTCTTAAAAGTCTCTCAGTACGCGGCCAACTAGCAGCACGTTTATTACCAGCCGTTACAGTTTTCTCGACAATTATTGTACCGCTTCAATCGCTGTTCTAATACATGTCATAGTGTTCAACTACTAGCTATATTTCAACATTAACATACCTAGATAAGCTAGTGGATATATATATGTGGATATAAGGCTGTTTTAACAGTAATATACCTATATAAGCTACTATAAGTTCTCGGGAACAGTAGTAACGTGTCACACACTAGTTGTTTATCTATCGGTTGACCGTGTTCAACGACTGGGTTATACGACTAACAGAACTATAACATACCTTGATGAGAGCTAATCCTCTTAAAAGCCTCTCTGTGAGTGGCCAACTAGCAGCACGTTTATTACCAGCCGTTACATTTCGCCACAATTATTGTACCGCTTCAATCGCTGTTCTAATACATGTCATAGTGTTCAACTACTAGCTATCTTTGAGCATTAACATACCTAGATAAGCTACTATAAGCCTTCGGGAACAGTAGTCAGTGTCAGACACTAGTTGTTCATCTATAGGTTGACCGTGTTCAACTACTGGGTTACACGGCTAACAGAACTATAACATACCTTGATGAGAGCTAATCCTCTTAAAAGCCTCTCCGTGAGTGGCCAACTAGCAGCACGTTTGTTAGCAGCCGCTACAGTTTTCGCGAACAATTGTTGTGCAGTTTCACTCGCTCGCTGGCTGTTCGACGATAGGCCGGCAGCTGAGAGGGTGGCGTTCACGTACTGGGTTAGGAGTTCTTCCGTGTCTTGTATTGGCTGGAACAAAATAGTACATTAAGATACAAGTGAGAAAAACATGAAGTTCGAAACGTAAATAAAATGGATGCGGGTGGCGCAGGACCGGTCATTGTGGCAATCTTTAGGGGAGGCCTATGTTCAACAATGGATTCCCTTTTTTATTACTCCCCCTACGCATGCAAGTAATGGAGCGCTTAGACAGCAAGTGTGATGAAAAACATCTTACAAAATTACAAAAATTAATAACACCCAATTGTACATACCTCTATAGCCGTGTGGTGACGGCAGTAAGAATACATTTGTCACCACCTCAACTCCTGCGGGTGTCGTAAGAGTCGACTAAGGGATTAAAGTGTCACTGACCATTATTTGATAAAAGATTGATGATGGGCAGCAGCGTCATCATTTATTACTGTGATCACACATTACTGCAATCGCCAATCCGCTTGCCCAGCGTGGCGATTATGGGCATTTACCTCCTAATGCGTCTATACGCATAGTTAATAGGAGATGCCTACGTCCAGCAGTGGACTATCACAGGCTGATGATGTGATGTGATGTACATACCTCTATATGTGCTTCAATGACATCTGCAGGATTGGATCCTAGTCGCTCTAGGTTTTCTATTGTGGGTTCTTTTAGGAATCTCTCTACGTCGTTTTTTATTTCTTCCATACCTGTAATAAAAAAATATATAGTAGTAACATATATGAGTCTTTTGGCCAAAATGGGTCTTTCCGACAGCATAGACTGTAGAATGTGTGGCGAAGAAGAGGAGACAATTAAACACTTGATGTGCGAATGTCATGCCCTCGCCAGACAAAGGATGAAAGACTTCGGAACCGGCTATCCCGAACCGAAGGAAATCAAAACGTTACCTCTAGGGTCCATCCTCAAACATATTGAGTTGATAGAACAATCCCTGGGGTAGGTGAAACAGGGGGCAATTACACAAAAGATCCCAATGGGTCGAAGCACAGACTGTAGAATGTGTGGAGAAGAAGAGGAGACAATTAAACACTTGATGTGCGAATGTCATGCCCTCGCCAGACAAAGGATGAAAGACTTCGGAACCGGCTATCCCGAACCGAAGGAAATCAAAACGTTACCTCTAGGGTCCATCCTCAAACATATTGAGTTGATAGAACAATCCCTGGGGTAGGTGAAACAGGGGGCAATTACACAAAAGATCCCAATGGGTCGAAGCACAGACTGTAGAATGTGTGGCGAAGAAGAGGAGACAATTAAACACTTGATGTGCGAATGTCATGCCCTCGCCAGACAAAGGATGAAAGACTTCGGAACCGGCTATCTGGAACCGAAGGAGGTCAAAACGCTACCGCTAGGGTTCATCCTCAAACATATTGAGTTGATAGAACAATTCGAGCGAGGTAGGCGAAACAGGGGGCAATTACACAAAAGATCCCAATGGGTCGAAGCACAGACTGTAGAATGTGTGGCGAAGAAGAGGAGACAATTAAACACTTGATGTGCGAATGTCATGCCCTCGCCAGACAAAGGATGAAAGACTTCGGAACCGGCTATCTGCTGCGACCATATACAGTCGTGGCCAGATAATTAGGAAAAAGATTTTTTTCCCCATACAACTGCCTGCAAACAGGGCTTTGCAAATTTGATAATAATTTAAGAAATAATTGACCATTTTTCTTTATTAATATCAGAACTTATCTATGAATAAATAAGGTATACTGGAACGTATTGCAAAGTTCCATAAAATACCTATCTTGAAAAATATGGATGATCCCATAAACACTTCAACCTAATTAAGAACAAAATGTATGAAATTGTTCCTAATTAAGTTGAAGTGTCTATGGCGTCATCCATATTTTTCAAGTTAGGTATTTTTTAGAACTTTGCAATATGTCCCAGTATACCTTATTTAATCATGGATAAATTCTGATATTAATAAAGAAAAATGGTCAAATATTTTTTAAATTATTATAAAATTTGCAAAGCCCCGTTTGCAGGCAGTTGTATGAGAAAAAAAATCGTGTTCCTAATTATCTGGCCACGACTGTATAACATGGACGTCTAACGCCAGCTCAAATATGCCCCCAGAAACAGTTGTTCAATTGTGCCAAGATGGGCAGGACATAGCGCTTTTCTTAACACCGCGCACATTTCGGCGCAACATCTTTGACAAATGTTTATAGAATATAGCCTATCAAAACTTTGATCGACCAATCACAACTATTTTTAAATGGCGGTTTAAGTTTTCATAGGTTGACATTGAAATTCATTGCCGTGATCCATTAAAGAGGGGGTGACACTTGTCAACTAAAATTCAGGACCGTTTTTGAAAAGCAATTTAGTATGGCGTGCGGCTTCCATGTTTTATTTGTTCGTAGATTTACCTGATGTGTCTAGTGTGATGTTGCTTGTCGTCGTATTGTTGACGCTGTGTTGCTCGTCTTCTATCGCGCTGTCTTCCGTGTTCTCTTCATCTTAGGCATTTACCTCCTAATGCGTCTATATGCTTAGGTAATGGGAGAGGCCTTAGTCCAGCAGTGGACTAAGGCCTGATGATTAGGGGTCAGAACTATGGGTGCAAAACTTTAACAAAACTTCTCAAGTGGACTTGACATAGCAAATACATCCATAAAATATACATATCCACACACCGACATTGTAAGTTGAAGATTCCGAGATAGGGAATAAAATTGGATACAGATTTTTCAATAATATTCGTATTTTTCTTGGCCAAAGTGTTCCCATAATGTCAATTTTAAAGTTTTGCACCCATAGTTCCGATCCCTACTGATGATGATGATGCCTTAATTGAGCTTACCATGGGACTAGATCGATTTGTGTAAGATGTCCAAAGATATTTATGGGTGAATCAACTTTTTTCTGTCTGTTATTGCCATGGTTACGGTCGCCTGAGTCACACTGGTTTTATGCAAAATTATGCTATTTAAACTATTCAAATATACATTTTTCTGGTGTTAATAAGTCAAGGAAAGGACTTATTAACACCAATGGGCCGCCAATGGGCCGGCTACAGACGTGCAGAACATACATGTTTGCATAATTTAAGTAGCATAATTTTGCATTAAACCAGCGTGACTCAATGGACCGTAACCATGGTAATATCAGACAGAAAAAAGTTGATTCACCCTTATTTATATTGTATATTTACGTATTTCTGATCGGCTTGATACCCTGGCGCTGCGTAGAGATGTGGCCTCGCTCTGCATTTTCTATCGCATGTACTACGGGGAGTGTTCCGAGGAGTTGTTCGGATTAATACCTGCCGCTTCTTTCCGCCACCGCCCTACGCGACAATGTTTTCATTCTCACCATTTAGATGGTTGGCGGTCCTCAACTGTGCGCTTTTCTCGTAACTTCCTGCCTCGCACAGCTAAACTTTGGAACGAATTGTCACAAGCGGTGTTTCCGGACCGATACGACCTTCAAACCTTCAAGAAAAGAGCGTACTCCCACCTTAAAGGCCGGCAACGCATTTGCGACGCCTCTGGTGTTGCGGGTGTCCATGGGCGACGTTAATCGCTTTCCATCAGGCGATTCGTCTGTTCGTTTGCCACCTATAGCATAAAAAAAAAAAAAAATGTGTCTAGTGTGATGTTGCTTGTCGCCGTATTGTTGACGCTGTGTTGCGCGTCCTCTGTCGCGCTGTCTTCCGTGTTCTCTTCATCTTAGGCATTTACCTCCTAATGCGTCTATATGCTTAGGTAATAGGAGGCCTTAGTCCAGCAGTGGACTGGTTATAGGCTGATGATGATGCATAAAATAAATAAATATCTTGAGAAATCTTACACAAATCGACCTAGATCCACGATAAGCTCAATTGGATGCCGTTTTGCAATAATGCGTCAACCCACATCCATTTTTCAATAAAATGTCAATTAAGGCTTGTGATGTGGGTACCAGGCGACGATGTATATAATAGATACTTAAATAAATAGACAGCCATGACCAAGGAACAAATATTTGTGACAAATAGATACACAAATAATGCCCTCGCCGGGATTCGAACCCGGAACCACGGTGTTTTCACTTAGTTGAAGTAGTGAATTTGATGTACTCATGACGTCATCGGATATGCTTCCGGAAATTAACGTTAGAGGGCGTTGATATCAATTTCAAGATCTTGTGTTATCTGTACAGCCACTATTTTCTTTTCCGTTACGCGCAGTTAACAAAACGAAAGAAATGACAAAGTATTAGTTTTTTTTCATTACTTGGCTCTCAAAATATTTTTGTTTCATACATAGAGAAATGTAATATTAATTTAGCTATACTTGTATTTTTACTTTTGTCCAATTTGAATTCTTTAGCTACAAATATTTTAGATGCATTTAAAAAATATATTGAATGAACGGAATGTTTTTGCAAGGTCGGCCATAATTAAATTTTCGCTTTGGTTGTCTTCGATGCTTGAACTGGAAGTGCATCGAAACGATATTATTTTAGTGATTTCATATAACGACTGTGCTTGTTCTGGACTCCTATAATTGTGCTTTTCCATGTATGTACTGTACATGGATTGGATTTTTGTAAAAATGGTGCGATGCGGTTAAATGTGTTGTTTGCCTAATTGTGGTAAAATGCGTGAGCATTTTAATGTTACTCAAAACGCATATATATGCAAATTGGAAGCCATTCGCAAAAACCGTTTCAAGATGGAAATGTCCCACGAGCTCCGTTCGCCGACATTAAAAAACTGTGCAATGCGGCTACTGTTTTTTTAATTCAACTTCAATCAAACTGATAGCAAATAATATATGATACAGATGCTTAATAAGTTAGTACCTAAAAACTTTATGGATAAGGCTAGTGTAAAAATAAAACTTGAAAGTGACATATTTTTTTTGTTTTATTGTTTCTCGATCCTAGTTCGGGCGAACAGAACTAGGTCACATAATGTGTGAACTTCTTCAGCTGATTCCAAATGAGAAATGCGTGGCAAGTTCACACTTGATGTGATCTGGTTTTGTTTGTCCATTATTTCAAAGGTTACCAATCTACAAAGCTATATATATACCTATACATATATATGTATATATATATATATATATATATATATACATGTATATATGTGAGAAAAGTTGCCGGGAATCATCAATAGATGGCGCTGCAAGCAAAAACCTTGACTGATAACTCTATACACTACTATTCAATATACTCTATGCCCGGAACCTCCAGCTTTGTAGGCAGGGTCACTACCAACTAGGCTACGGAGGCTGATAAATGATGAAGCTTTAATTGAGCTGACCGTGGGACTAAGTCGATTTGTATAAGATGTCCCAAGATATTTATGGGTGAATCAACTTTTTTCTGTCTGTTATTTCCATGGCTACTGTCGCCTGAGTCACGCTGGTTTTATGCAAAATTATGCTACTTAAACTATTCAAATAAACATTTTTCTGGTGTTAATAAGTCCTTTCCTTAATGGGCCGCCTACAGACGTGCAGAACATACATGTTTGCATAATTTAAGTAGCATAATTTTGCATAAGACCAGCGTGACTCAGTCGACCGTAACCATGGTAATAACAGACAGAAAAAGTCGATTCACCCTTATTTATTATTGTATATGTTGAAGAATGCAGGTGACGTCTAAGCGCCTGCCCGAAAGTACGCCGCAATCACGTCGAAGCTTCGACGCACCCCATTAATATTAAGGATTTTAGTTTTAAGCACTCACTCACAAGCTTTTGTACAGACTGCATTAAAGAGTAATCTTGTCCATAGTTAAATAATATTTTTACTAATTCTCCTCTTCTGAAACCTAAACAGTATATTTACCTGATGTGTCGAGTGTGATGTTGCTTGTCGCCGTATTGTTGATGCTGTGTTGCGCGTCCTCTGTCGCGCTGTCTTCCGTGTTTTCCTCATCTTGGGATTCCGCCTCAGATTCTTCGTCTTCTGATTCTGTCTCTGTAATAAGGTATTAAGTTAAATATTATTGAGGCTGGAAAAAGGATATTGGAATGTTAAGAGTTTGATTTTACTAAGGTAAGGTTAAGGCACTTGTCTCACCGCGAGCTACTAAGCTATGAACTACCGGCTATAAACACGAACAAAAGATACGCACTCCCGTGTAAATAAAAGAGACACGGCGATACTCGCCCGGCGGTGATAGCTGATAAAGCTTGTTCACGAAATAAAGTAGCCATCGTAAAATCTGTCTCTACTGTTACACAACAGTCCCATGTAGTTCTAACAGCCATGGGACCGTAAATTGTACTTCTGGTTTATGTTTAACAATCCAATATCCAAAAACATTCGCTTAAAAGCCGTCAAAATCAAAATAACTTCAGATAACGCTTAATGCAAAAGTACAGGCCCAAAAAAGTGCG
Organism: Thaumatotibia leucotreta; assembly: GCA_025490895.1. Classification (NCBI taxonomy): domain Eukaryota; kingdom Metazoa; phylum Arthropoda; class Insecta; order Lepidoptera; family Tortricidae; genus Thaumatotibia; species Thaumatotibia leucotreta. The sequence continues at coordinate 66,079 of JALPQI010003568.1, read as the reverse complement.
AACTTCCGGACGATTTCAAAAATGTTAGATTTGAAATAGTTAATAAAAAATTTAAACACGAGATTCACAGTTTATTATAGTATCGCTATTGTAATTTAGTTAAGACCGATTGGGAAATCCAATGACCCAAAATGGTAAAATAAGAAGAAACACTACTTAAATCCAGAAATTTAAATAAAAGTCCATAATTATGGAGAAATTTATATAAATATCAACCACAGCGTCCGAGAAGATAGGCAAAGAGCCCTTCTTTGTAATAACACCCATACAAAGTACTGGTCTCATACAAAAGAAAAGAATTATACAGCAATGGCTACTTTATTTCGTGAACAAGCCTTAGCTGGGCGAGTATCGCCGTGTCTCTTTTATTTACACGGGAGTGCGTATCTTTTGATCGTGTTTATAGCCGATAGTTTATAGCTCAGTAGCTCGCGGTGAGACCAGTGCCTTAAATTTGAAAACAGGTGTCAAGATATTTATGTAACAAACCATCGGATCCACTTGTATGGAATAGAATTCCTAGAATGACACAAGTGTAAGTCACATTATAATGTCACTTTATTTCGTGAAATTAATAAATGTTAATTGCAGTCAGATTTAAGTACAATATCTTTAGGAATTTAAATTTTATCGACATTTTAAGTTATATACACCAGAACCGAGTTTTTATCGAAAATTTGTGCTTGATTGTTACAAAGTTGACTGAAATTTAGGTTTATAATTTCACGCTAATTGAGTGTGCCTAAAAGTGAAAAGCTCCCAAATAACATACTTCATTTTCATACTTTTTTTATATACAAGGTGCCCATGTGGAATGGGAAAAATCTTAAGAGCATATTCCTGAGGTTAAAAGAAGCAAAAATGTCGAATGAGTTTTGATAAAATCTGAAAGATTTTTTTTTTAAGTTTTGAATGCCTCAATACACAGAAAAAGGATTTTATTAATGAAACTATCGCAAAAAAGGCACTTCAATTTTTTTTTACATTTACTAGGTAAGTACCTAAAGATTTTTGTGTTCATTTCATGTCTGTCAATTAAGTGCGACAAGACTAAGACAACATGGTGACAAAATCGTTTCCTAAAATGAGTTCATCATAGCGTAAGGGTCTAAAATGGTTTTAAGAAAAAATCCAATTTTCTCTTAAAATAGACTGAATCGATAAGACTTCATATCGTCGGGGACAGTGCAATACGGCGTAACTAATAAATTCAATTCGGGTCAATTTGAGTGTCAATTGTTTGATATTTGAACTCAATCTGTTTTGATAGTTACGCGGTATTGCACTATCTCCGACGATATGACATTTTTAACTTAAAATTTGGTCAGAAATCCGATTTTGAATTTTTTCCCTTTCCTCATGGGCACATTGTATATAAGATATAAAAAAAGTGGCATTATATTGTTACGTAGACTTGTATCATCCTGGAAATTTTATTAGACTATGGCCCCGACTGTATTTACCTTCGTCATCATCATCATCATCCTCGTCACCACTGTCGCCTTCGTCGTCTGTGAGTTCTGCCGCCGTGCCGAGTCGCGCTTGCAAACTCTTTTTACTTGCCGCGTTACCTGTCAAAAAACAGATTTAAAATTAGTTCTATGAATCTGTAAATCGTCGGGGATAATGCAATACCGCGTATCTAACACATGTCATTAAGTTACTTATCAATCAAAATGTTATTGATAAAATACAATAATTTTACATGTCACATGTTTACAACATTATTAATACATACAGAAACAGAAAATAATATCATTAGCCATACTAATATTTGAGAAAAATGAATTACATTTTGGTACATTATTATTTATGAGAAACTATTCTGTCTAGCTACTAACTATATTTCGATAACATTTTACAGATCTTTTTTAGTGTACCTACTTATAATTTACATACCTGTAATTACTTGGTGGTATATAATTATACCTACACTAATATTGGGCTTTGGTAAGTAATCAGGTTGTGTCCGATTTACGAAAAAAATCGTCAATAGAATATAGTACGTCTGTAATCAACTTTGTCTTCAGTTTCGTTTCGAATGACCTACTACTATCTATACTACTTATTTCAAACATACTTCTATGGAATCTAATCTTTATCTGAATGTGTCAGTTACGCGTCAGTTATGTGGCACTATCTCCGACGAAATGTGTCACTCAGCACAACTTTCACCAGGTTTTGCCCGTTAATAGTATGATATAAATGACCGATTGTTGATGAACGTTTGGCCGACCGCACACGATGTAAGTTTTTAATAAAATTTAAAGTCTGGCCAAACAGCCCGCCAGTCGATGTGGATTGGATCCTTTATTTTAGGATCAAAACGCGTGGCTGTGTGTTAGACTGTGGCTAAGCACTAGAAATATATCTGTGGGATGAGAGAGTAGTGTACCTAGAGTGTTGCCGGCTAGTACGACGCGACACAGTCGGTCGCTGTCCGGGAGGTGTGTAGCGTCCACTAGCTCCGAGCACTAGAAATATATCTGTGGGATGAGAGAGTAGTGTACCTAGAGTGTTGCCGGCTAGTACGACGCGACACAGTCGGTCGCAGCTGTCCGGGAGGTGACGCGTCCACTAGCTCCGAGCACTAGAAATATATCTGTGGGATGAGAGAGTAGTGTACCTAGAGTGTTGCCGGCTAGTACGACGCGACACAGTCGGTCGCAGCTGTCCGGGAGGTGTGTAGCGTCCACTAGCTCCGAGCACTAGAAATATATCTGTGGGATGAGAGAGTAGTGTACCTAGAGTGTTGCCGGCTAGTACGACGCGACACAGTCGGTCGCAGCTGTCCGGGAGGTGTGTGACGCCACTAGCTCCGAGCACTAGAAATATATCTGTGGGATGAGAGAGTAGTGTACCTAGAGTGTTGCCGGCTAGTACGACGCGACACAGTCGGTCGCAGCTGTCCGGGAGGTGTGTGACGTCACTAGCTCCGAGCACTAGAAATATATCTGTGGGATGAGAGTAGTGTACCTAGAGTGTTGCCGGCTAGTACGACGCGACACAGTCGGTCGCAGCTGTCCGGGAGGTGTGTGACGTCACTAGCTCCGAGCACTAGAAATATATCTGTGGGATGAGAGAGTAGTGTACCTAGAGTGTTGCCGGCTAGTACGACGCGACACAGTCGGTCGCTGTCCGGGAGGTGTGTAGCGTCCGCTAGCTCCGAGCACTAGAAATATATCTGTGGGATGAGAGAGTAGTGTACCTAGAGTGTTGCCGGCTAGTACGACGCGACACAGTCGGTCGCTGTCCGGGAGGTGATGGCGTCCACTAGCTCCGAGCACTAGAAATATATCTGTGGGATGAGAGAAGTGTACCTAGAGTGTTGCCGGCTAGTACGACGCGACACAGTACTGAAACGTGGCCTCTTACAATGGGCCTCATAAGAAGGCTCAAAATCACCCAAAGGGCAATGGAGAGGGCTATGCTAGGAGTCTCTCTGCGTGATCGGATTAAAAATGAGACCATCCGCAGAAGAACCAAAGTAACCGAAATAGCTCTCCGAATCGCTAAACTGAAGTGGCAGTGGGCGGGGCACATTGCGCGTAGAACCGATGGCCGTTGGGGCAGGAAGGTTCTTGAGTGGCGGCCACGTACCGGAAGGCGTAGCGTGGGTAGGTCCCCCACAAGGTGGACCGATGACCTGGTGAAGGTCGCAGGAGTCCGCTGGATGCGGGTGGCGCAGGACCGGTCATTGTGGCAATCTTTGGGAGAGGCCTATGTTCAGCAGTGGACGTCTTTCGGCTGATATGATGATGATGATGATGAGAGAGTAGTGTACCTAGAGTGTTGCCGGCTAGTACGACGCGACACAGTCGGTCGCTGTCCGGGAGGTGTGTGATCGCGTCCACTAGCTCCGAGCACTAGAAATATATCTGTGGGATGAGAGAGTAGTGTACCTAGAGTGTTGCCGGCTAGTACGACGCGACACAGTCGGTCGCTGTCCGGGAGGTGATGGCGTCCACTAGCTCCGAGCACTAGAAATATATCTGTGGGATGAGAGAGTAGTGTACCTAGAGTGTTGCCGGCTAGTACGACGCGACACAGTCGGTCGCAGCTGTCCGGGAGTGATGGCGTCCACTAGCTCCGAGCACTAGAAATATATCTGTGGGATGAGAGAGTAGTGTACCTAGAGTGTTGCCGGCTAGTACGACGCGACACAGTACTGAAACGTGGCCTCTTACAATGGGCCTCATAAGAAGGCTCAAAATCACCCAAAGGGCAATGGAGAGGGCTATGCTAGGAGTCTCTCTGCGTGATCGGATTAAAAATGAGACCATCCGCAGAAGAACCAAAGTAACCGAAATAGCTCTCCGAATCGCTAAACTGAAGTGGCAGTGGGCGGGGCACATTGCGCGTAGAACCGATGGCCGTTGGGGCAGGAAGGTTCTTGAGTGGCGGCCACGTACCGGAAGGCGTAGCGTGGGTAGGCCCCCCACAAGGTGGACCGATGACCTGGTGAAGGTCGCGGGAGTCCACTGGATGGGGGTGGCGCAGGACCGGTCATTGTGGCAATCTTTGGGAGAGGCCTATGTTCAGCAGTGGACGTCTTTCGGCTGATATGATGATGATGATGATGAGAGAGTAGTGTACCTAGAGTGTTGCCGGCTAGTACGACGCGACACAGTCGGTCGCAGCTGTCCGGGAGGTGTGTAGCGTCCACTAGCTCCGAGCACTAGAAATATATCTGTGGGATGAGAGAGTAGTGTACCTAGAGTGTTGCCGGCTAGTACGACGCGACACAGTCGGTCGCTGTCCGGGAGGTGATGGCGTCCACTAGCTCCGAGCACTAGAAAAATATCTGTGGGATGAGAGAGTAGTGTACCTAGAGGGTCGCCGGCTAGTACGACGCGACACAGTCGGTCGCAGCTGTCCGGGAGGTGTGTAGCGTCCACTAGCTCCGAGCACTAGAAATATATCTGTGGGATGAGAGAGTAGTGTACCTAGAGTGTTGCCGGCTAGTACGACGCGACACAGTCGGTCGCAGCTGTCCGGGAGGTGTGTGACGTCACTAGCTCCGAGCACTAGAAATATATCTGTGGGATGAGAGAGTAGTGTACCTAGAGTGTTGCCGGCTAGTACGACGCGACACAGTCGGTCGCAGCTGTCCGGGAGGTGTGTGATGGCGTCCACTAGCTCCGAGCATGCTGAGCGACCGATCTCGTTGTGGCTGAGATCTAGACACTGCAAAAAAAAGAATAATCACAAAATAAAAAAAATTAAAAACAACGACTTAAACCGATTTCTCCAAGGTGCAATCATCAGATCCCGACTTTGTGCCAATGGGACCATCACGGGGCTATACCCAGATAAAAATAATTGATAATCGGTTCACGATTCTCGGAGATATCGAATCTTTTTAAAGTAGGTTAAAACGTGGTTAAGATAGATGTCATAATTTTAGGAAAAGGCCCACTTTGTTGCTCACCATAAGAACGAATGGGAATTCGTTTAAAAATTATCTGTCTAATAGTTTTTCAGACAAAGACAAAGACTTGTGAAGAACTCTTAGACATATATTAATATAATATTTCGGTTCTGCAATGGAATTCGATTTCGTGCCAATAGAATGAAATAAAGTAGATTTAAAGCAGGGACAGAAACCGGTATTTAATCCATATAAAAAGAACGGAAAGGACCGAATCCAATATTTTACAAAATCCTCGAATTAGCCCAATATTTTACAATGTTTTATACTCTTTATGTACTACTCAACATTTTATGTAATTTACAATGTCATATTTTTACATTACTCCATTAACTTAGAATTTATATGCCGAAGAACGAAAAAAAACCGTTCTTTTGTTTGGAGAAGTCAAATTCAAAGTCAAAATATTCTTTATTCAATTAGGCCCAGCAACGAGCGCTTTTGAATCGTTAAACTAAATAGCGAATGAGAGAAAAAAAACTACTTCCGGTTCTAACCCTACACCACTGCCTGAGAAGAATCCGGCAAGAAACTCAGCAGGACTTTTTTTTTTCAAATAATAGTTTTATAACATCTTACAGCTAACATGCATTAATTAAAAACGAAACATAAATTTGATTTAATATAAATACAGATATAGTACATTAACTAGAGATGAAGTCTCTAATAGTCAGAATAATTATATAAATGTAATGAATTTTGAGAAATGTATGATGTAAAGTTATATGTAAAAGGGCATACAATTGTTTTTAGTAACGGAAATAAGGGTAGAAAATAACGGTTCCGGTCCCTGGACCCAACTCTCTCATGTTTGTTGGTCTTGGGGCAATTTTGACGCATGGTCCTGTAGCAGTAAAAGAAAAAACCACAAACCTCTAGGAGTGTGGAGTTATCTTTGAACGCCTTCGCCAGTGTCCGTGCGCCCTTACTTTTCAGAAGGCAGTCTCCGAAGTTAATGGCCTTCAGGTTTTTTAATCTGTAACAAAATAGTACATTACACTCGTACACTACTCTCTAGTACATAATCTTCGGCTTGCCATATGTACTGAAAAACGTCGTACGATACACGTGCGAAAACGAAATTCGTAACTCATGTCGATTCCCGTTCGGTCGAGCTTTTCCACACGTTTCGAACTTTATTTTTTTTCGCACTTGTATCGTACGGCGTTTTTATTATGGTCCTCCGAAGATTTCGACCTGACGTAAAATGAACCTAGTGGTAACTATAAAAAAATCAAAGTTTTGTACATTTTAATGTGATTTTAAGGATGAAGCAGGAGAACGTAACCATAGCAACCCGTCATATAAGTGATTGACCTATAAGCACCAAGTTAAAGCATTTAAAAACCCGACTTTAACGGTGTTTCTATTGTCAGCCTCCGTAGCCTAGTTGGTAGTGACCCTACCTACGAAGCTGGAGGTTCCGGGTTCGAATCCCGGCGAGGGCATTATTTGTGTATTTATTTATCACAATAATTTGTTCCTTGGTCATGGCTGTCTATGTATTTAAGTATCTATATGTATCTATCTATTATATATATATCGTCACCTGGTACCCACATCACAAGCCTTAATTGAGCTTACCGTGGGACTAGGTTGATTTGTGTAAGATGTCCCAAAATATTTATTTATTATTATTTATTATTTTGTTACGCGTTTTTTTTTGTTCATTGCCATCACCACTTTATTTACCGTTTTATAAAAGCAAACGAGACTATTATGCCAGAATAGCAGAAAAACATGCGTCTGCTACAAGATAATCGAAAATGACTCCACTATTTATACGCAGTTCGTCAATAATTTGGGAATGGTAATGACTTGATTGTTGCGACTGAATAATCGCATAATACTACCCTTAACCAATTTCTCCAAGATCATCATCAGACCCCTACTTGGTGCGGGAACATCTCGGTGTTATACCCGTTCGATTAAAAAGCGATTAATATAATTTCGGTTTTACTTCGAACTGTTATAATAAGGAGCGCGAACGTTTTAAGAAATAACTGTATTGTAAACTAAATAAATAGACAGGTTTATTTGACAAGTGACACTGACATCTATCGTGTGACAAGTTGGCAACTTGACCTTCTCTGGAATAAACCGGTTTATAAAGAACGAAACCGGTTTTGTGTCATATCGATTTGAGATTTAACCGATATCGCCCTGGAAGCTTACTTACTTGGGCAGGGCTCCGGCGACGGCGGCGGCGCCCTTGGGCCCGATGGTTTGTCGTTGAGGTTCAGACAAGTGAGCTTCGAGTTATGCTTGAAGGCTTCTGAGAGGGCTGATATAACGACGTGGTATATACCGTTTTGGGGCTTTGTTACTTTACAAGTACACATAATGTTGTCTTGGATGTCTAATATGACAATGAAAGCTATTTACATCTTACTTGGACAGGGCTCGAGGAGAGAAGACACATGCCGATGGTATAATATGATAAATTACTTACCATAATACCACTACATAATGTATGACGACAACAACGTATAAGGTGCAATCTGCGGTTGTTTTGTTATCGTAGATAGCACTTTGTACGTTGTTTGTAAGGTTGAATCTGCTATGAAAAACAAATCGCAGATTGCACCTTATACGTTGTTGTGGTCGTGCTATCTGTCTGGGTTTACCCAGATTTGTCCTAGTTTGGATACTGGGGCTTCAGAGGTCTCACATGAAGTGTCTAAATTATATTTACTACCTAAATAAACGGGTTTATTTGATAAGTTATCCTAAAACCGGTTTATTTCCCAGGAACGTTATGACCGTTCCGTTGAAAGCCGGTAAAAGATAATTATACAAAGAACGAAACCGGTTTTTCTTAAAACCGCTTCGAACATCCAAGATCTAGAAGCTACTTACTTAGGCAGGGCTCCAGCGACGGCGGCGGCGCCCTTAGGCCCGATGGTGTTGTCGTTGAGGTTCAGACAAGTGAGCTTTGAGTTGTGCTTGAAGGCCTCCGAGAGGGCTGATATACCGACGTGATAGATGCCATTCTGGGGCATGGCTACCTCTTCGAGCGACCCCATTTTCTGGAACGAAAGACGGATTATTAGGATTTATCTATAATATAATAATTATACTTACCCTTAATCTATATTGTACTTTTTAGTTTTACGCACATTGCCAACAAATGTCTGTTTTTCTTTTGTGTTAAGTTGAATTTGTTTGTTACTCCGCATTTTTTAATCATGTACGCGTGTTAAAAACTAGTGGCAACTTCATTGATTTATGTATTAATCAGCGTGATTATGTTTAAGAATAATTGTATCGTTTGTGCCTGAATAAACATTAAAACATTAAAAACATCTTATCTTATTGATGGGGCCCTTACGATACACTTCGACCCATTGGGATCTTTTGTGTAATTGCCCCCTGTTTCGCCTACCCCAGGGATTGTTCTATCAACTCAATATGTTTGAGAACGAACCCTAGCGGTAGCGTTTTGATTTCCTTCGGTTCTAGAAAGCCGGTTCCGAAGTCTTTCATCCTTTGCCTGGCGACGGCATGACATTCACACATCAAGTGTTTCATAGTCTCCTCTTCTTCGCCACACATTCTACAGTCTGTGCTTCGACCCATTGGGATCTTTTGTGTAATTGCCCCCTGTTTCGCCTACCCCAGGGATTGTTCTATCAACTCAATATGTTTGAGGATGGACCCTAGCGGTATCGTTTTGATTTCAGATAGCCGGTTCCGAAGTCTTTCATCCTTTGTCTGGCGATGGCATGACATTCGCACATCAAGTGTTTCATTGTCTCCTCTTCTTCGCCATACATTCTACAGTCTTTGCTGTCAGAAAGACCCATTTTGGCCAAAAGAGTTTTGACCTCAGTGTCCCGTCAACACCGTACCGCGAGGATTATCTCATTAAATAAAACTATGAAAACGGATAAACTCGCAAACATTCATTAAATTTAACTCCATCCCGGCATTTAGAACATCCTTAGCTTTGGTGGATGGGACGATAATGCCTCATAAGACTCAAATTCACCCAAAGGGCAATGGAGAGGTCTATGCTAGGAGTCTCTGAGACCCTGCCAAGTATCAGGCCATCCTCAAAGTAACCAATATACAGACTAATTAAAACTAACCTCAAAAACTTTAGCCAGCGCTGTAGCTCCATCATTCTCCAAGCGGTTCCTCCCAGCTATGAAGACCCTCAGCTTCGGAGGCCGGGATGATAATGCCTTGGCCAGTAATCGGGCTCCAGTGATGCCTAGACCATTGTTGTTTAGACGAAGCTCCTGAAAAGAATATCACATCATCAATATATTTTCACATCTCAGTCCACTGCTGAACGTAGGCCTCTCCTATTAACTATGCGTATAGACGCATTAGGAGGTAAATGCCCATAATCGCCTCGCTGGTCAAGCGGATTGGCTATCGCTGTATTGTGTCTTGTGATGAGTATGACTCCGCTGCCCATCAAGCTTCTATCAGAGAATGGTCAGTGACCCTTCAACCCCTTAGTCGACTCTTACGACACCCGCGGGAAGAGTTTGGGTGGTGACAAATGTATTCTTTGTATTTATCCGACGTTCTCGTGGAATGCACCTACATACCTCTAATTCGGAGCACACGTCACTTTGCAGCAGCTTAGCAAGTCCTTCAACACCGATCGGTCCGAAGGCGTTGTCGCTCAAATCCAGCACTTTTAGCCGGGCCCCGGCTGCTATCATTCCATCTCCAAGGGCTTGCTGTAAATAATTCAGTATAAAATTGATTGTGAGTCGTTGGTAGCGAGCCTAACCTAAAACAATTACTAGTTTATGTATAAATTATTGTAAGTTGTGGTTACCTATAATTAGATAAGCATCAGTTAAGACTTTTGTAACTAGATTTAAGAGCATGTATGGTGTATTATCTGTTGGTAATCCTGAATAAATAAATAAATAAAATATGTAAATCTAATATTATTATTGGGATCTATTGTGTTTTGTGTTATTGTAGTTTTCTTATTGTTGAGTGCTACGTATAGGTATGTGTGCTTTAGTAAATAAATTACTTTATCTTTCTTTTTTTACTTTATTGCAAAAAAAAATAACATACAATACAATAACTGTTTATAAATAAAATAATAAAAATTAATATCATACACAAAAATTCAACTTGCACAAATCAACCTAGTCCCACGGCAAGATCAATTAAGGCTCGTGATGTAGATACCAGGCAACGATATATATTATAGATAGATACATATTATAGATACTTAGATACGATACACAGCCACGACCAAGGAACAAACATTTGTGATAAATAAATACACAACAAAAGCCCTCGCCGGGATTCGAACCCGGAACCTCCACCTTACAAAACAAATAATAAAAGTACATGTTTCAAAGAGGTAAACAAAAAGCGGTCTTATAGTAAAAGAGCGATCTCTTCCAGACAACCTTTGGGTAGAGGAGATAAGAAAGTGAAAATTGACAATAGGTGGTGCAAAACTGTGGTATGATGCTAAGGAATATAAAATAAACACAAAATACAAATATTATATATATGAATATGTAGATACACAAAGAAATACATATATTATAACAATGCAGATATATCATATAGTGAAATTATGAGAAATAATTAGTATTAGTCAAGCAATGAAAGGGAAAAAAAAAAAAGAATGGAAATCTAAGAAAGTGACAGACACTATCTCTATTCTTAAGTGTTTTGAAGGATGCAATCGATTCAGCATGTCTTAATTAAACAGAGAGTGAGTACCATAACATAATTATTTTCTCTTTATAATTTTTGTGTCACGAAGTTAAATTTTGTGAAACAAACAGAGCATACCACGTAGTTTGTATGATTAAGTTTCGTAACACAATTGATTGTGATTTTCGTTTTAAGGCCTTAACTAAGTAATTTTTTGCAAGTGACCTATTGATTTTGATGTGTTTTTCAGTAGTAGCACTACTTTATTGTGTGTTATCATTTATCAAAGCTCACGAAGGCATACATAGAAAAAATTTCCTATACTTTACTAGAACATTGGCAGGACTATGGCAATCCATTTATTTTGCATTCTAATATTTGCGACATTATTTTGCTTGTACAATGTACATACCAAAGCTGGTGGTATCTCAGTCTTCATCCGTCCAGTGAACATATCTGACCAGCGAGCCACCTTCAGCTCCGGATGGGACTCCAGGGCCTTCGCGATGGCTTCAGCCGCTGCCACGCCAAGGGTGTTGCCGGTTAGTGTTAGGTAGTAGAGGTCCGGACATGCTGAGATCGCTGCTACTATATCTTTTGCTGGAAAATGAAGTTAATGAGAGAAGTTTCTTAATAAAGTATACTTACGAAATAAAACTATGAAAACGGATAAACTCGCGTATATTAACTAATTTTAACTTCATTCGACGTTCAACACTTTACAGGGTTCATGGTCTGCGGATGACTGATGATGATAAAATTAGTTAATATACGCGAGTCTATCCGTTTTTATAGTTTTACTTCATGTGTAATCCTCGCGGTAACCTAAGTAAATATACTTTACCTTTAAAGGTCTTCCCACATTACAACAACTCAACTGCAACTTGATTCTATGCCAACTATTGAAATTTAAGCCCTATGTTATACATCCTAGGTTTCATTTTAAAAAATGATTTTCAAGTAGTGTACGAGTGGTCTACGCGTCGTCTAAAGGTCAACTTCGACACGTTCGTCACACATTTACTGCACATTGTCTGCGACTATGCATTTCCGACTGATGTGTGACGAGCAACCATTTGCATTGGCCACTCGTTCACGCCGCATTGTCTATTAGTGACCATTGGATGGATCAACTAGTTGACTACTCATAGAAAGTGTGAGTAAAGTTGCTGCCGCGTTGGAGTGGATTTGTTATTGTACGAAGACCTTATAATGTGTGAAGAACTTTAAACTTTCTCCTAATTACGAGTTAATTTAGCCAAAGTTGATTAACTTATAATTAGGATTTATTAGAGATCAAATTGAAATATCGGTGAGTTAGTAACATTGAATAAATTTAAAATTTATTCAATTAGAACAGAGTTATAAATATTAGATGTCATATAACAGAGAACAGAACAGAGTTGCAAAATTATTGCCTCAAATTCTCAGACAATGTGAAATCAACTTTAGTTTCCTGTTGAGAAGGTAAAAATTTTAATGACTTTTGGATATTTCATTTGTATGGCTGGACTTTATGAGGGTATAGTTAGCAACCAATATCAAACAAAAAAAGCTATTCTTTCTTTGAAAAGACCATGGTTGTCTGTAAAATGATTTAACTATTTTCCTTGTAACAACTTCCTGTTTTCAGTATGTGTTTACTTCTTATTCATAATATTTGTTTTTTTTATTATTACAGATTTGTAACTAGATAATAATTAGAACATAATTCTGCCCCCCGTAAGCATAAACACGGTAACAAGTTTTGATTTCTCAATCAATTCTTTACTTTATTCTTCTGAATTATGTTCTGGTATTAATTAACATATTAAAACTAGTTACTGTGTTTATGCTTACGAGGCAGAATTGCAAAAGAAATAAAATGTCACAGATACAAAACTGTTTGATAATACCATAAAATATCAGCAATTCATTTTAAGGTCAAAATGCAGCCAACCCACAATGGAAGCAGGTGAGGATCCAGGACTTCGTTGGGGGGGGGGGGGGGGGGGGGTCACTGCCCTATGATATGATAGTGTCATATACTTAAACAGCACTTAGGCATACATAAGTCCAGTGTGAGGGGTCAACTGCCCCCATTGTCCCGTCCCTCCTAGATCCGCACCTGAATGGAAGGCTTTCCTTTACCACCAAATTTAGACTATAAACAGTACCTACAACTAATTAAAGAATTGTATCCATCTATACAAATATGTCTATGTGCCCCTTTCACAGATGTGAAAGATATGTAGATATCTATAAAATGCGGACAATGTCAGGATTTTTTAAGCAATATTTAACAAAATGGCTGCAGGATAAATGTTTTTATAGCGTTAAGGATTATTTAAATTTTAAGAAATGGATGCAATTGTATTTATGTACTTTATAATTGTAATCTTTGTGACATTTGTATTATAGTAGTAGACCAGGACATTCTGTTCAATTTATAAATTGTTATTCTATAGCTTTGAAATATTTGTATGCTTGCTTGCTGAATACAAGGATCTCATTAATAATAAACAGCTTTAATGTACTGCATTCCGATAAATAAAGAATTTTGAATTTGAAATAAATAAGTAAAATAAAATTGTCTTTTTTGAAAATTTATCAACAACCAAAAGATGTACCCAATACAAAGGTACCATAAAGAAATAAATATCTTGGGACATCTTACACAAATCAACCTAGCCTTATGGTAAGCTCAATTAAGTACCAGGCGACAATATAAATATAATAAATTGATACTTGAAACTTATAGATACTTAACCCTCTAATGCATAAGACAGGCAAAAATGCATTTCAAATTTGAACCCTAACAGCAGTCAATAGAGTCCAAAATCAATGAAACCATATTTGGCTTCATATGCATTAGAGGGTTAAATACATAGACAGCCATGACCAAGAAACAAATATTTGAGATAAATAAATACACAAAGAATGGCCCTCGCCGGGATTCGAACACGGAACCTCCGGCTTCGTAGGCAGGGTCACTACCGACTAGGCTACAGAGGCTGACAAACCTACTCAGTCCCATCACAATAGGTAAAAACAAACAATAGATCGAGTTTCGCAATAGCATGTAATATTGTAATGAGTTATATTATATTTATTTTATTTACGTCGTCAAGGTAAAAATAAGTTAGGTAGAATGAACGCGGCAAAACGATGAACAAAGACAACAATACAATGTACACGTGATAAAAGGATTAGAGGTTAGAATTTTATTAAACAATAACTTAAACAAACGTCTATTTCACTGATATATTACGTAATAAGTTTTATTAGCTTGTACTCAATATTTAAGTACAAATTTAGGAATAGAAAAAGTGACGCTTACCGTCTTTTTCGGTGTCCAATTTAAGTGATTTCCCAGTGAAGTCAACGCCACTTTGTACTTTGTTTGTTTCGCTTAGCGCCGAATTAAACGATTTCAAATCAAAAGTCGCCATTTTATAACTTAATTATCAATAAATAATCGTAAAAACTATTAAAACATCAGAACAATACACTCCAAAGGCACTCAACGGATATTTTTTAATTTTTTTCGGGTTTCGCTTCGCTTGACATGACAAATTACGTGTTGCCAGGGAAATTGATTCTGGGGCTTTTGTCATAAGCAATTACTACACTCTCAATAATTCATTACTGTCAATAAATTCAACAACATAAAAAAAAACTTCAAGTTTACTCTTAATAGCAGAAAATAAAATTTATGACATTTTTTTGTGTTATATTTTTGATACACTTAGTACATTTTGTACAATTTATTGCCATTGTTTTTTGTGGAACATTTGATACTGATATGCTTATAAATAATCGAAATGTAATTTATTGTAACTTATCAATTCTCAATAAAACGAGTCGAAATCTGTCCTACAGATGGTTTTATCTTTGAATGTACTTACTGTTTTTTTTTCTGAACATAAAGGTGAAATGCGCATCACTACTATAAAATCGAACCAGCTCTATACGCTAACATTACTTTAACCATCATGAGACTTGAAGGGGAAATATTCCAAGGAAATTGCCTTAATCCCAATAAAATCTTATCTCCCCTCTGAATGGAAATTCAGAGAGATGGCAGTTGCTTTCGAAAAAACTAGTGCTGATGCAAATCTTGAGAAATGGTTGTTATTGTTAAGTAGACTGCCTGCTCCCTATGCTGTGAATGCCGCAATAGAAGCCGAAAAACGCTGATGCATTATTTTGCATAATTTTTATAAAATGCTCTAATAAAATATTGACTGTTCTGTAAACTTCAATATGAATTAACATGTGTAAGTTGCTTCATGATGACGACGAAGGCACATTTTTTCAACGGGCAACTGTCTCGCGATAAGGGAATGTCATGTCAAGTCAAATGTCATTCTGATAATTAGAATAACCACAATATTCACGATTTTCGACTTTATATTCCGAGCTTTAAACAAACTTCCATTGCGTATCCGCTAGTTCTACGTGACATTTAGAACGTACACCATGGCTGGTACGTATTTTTTTTTTATTTAAAAACTATAGCATCGTAAAAGTTGTTTCCTACTAATACTATGAGTGCAATTTTCCCATGACATTCAAAGTTGTTCTAGATAAGGCAATGTTATGATCGGCACATTTTTTAAAGATCTTGCTGGAACACGAATCTTCACTTAACCTTTGGTCGCTACAAACAGAATTTTAATTACTTACCAATAAGTTCTGCTAGTAATTCGAGGTTACATGTAGGGTTAATTCCATTTGCATGTCATAAAGGTCTCACGTCCGTTAGGTTATAATTCGAGTATTTTTGATATTAACAATATAACTGGTAATTGCATCAATTACCAGTTATACTGGTTTATCAAGATGTTATCAAGTCATTGATTACTTAACTCATTCATAACAATTTTATGGTTACTTTCAAAAACAGTTGAAGTTCTTTCCAGTACCACCTGTCATAATATTTGCGAATTCGCAAAGTGTCAAATTGCAGTTTCATATCATGGCTTCAAATCATAATCTAGACCATCTGATAAGAAATTGTTGTATTTGGGCCGACAATATTTAACTTGTCTCATTACTGTAAATACTACAGTTAGTCGCAACATAATATCACACTCAAGGATGACAACGGGAGAAACATACCACCTCAACAAGTGCCGGAACACTTGAACCAACACTTTCTCACTGTAGCTTCGAAGTTTAAATTAAACACTAATAAAGCGGACTCTGTACAGTACCTAAAACAATATTTACATAACACAACCACACCCGACTTAGTATTACCGACTATCACGTTAACGGATCTAAATCGTACGTTACGGTCCATGATTAAAAAAAATACGACCTTAGATATATATGACATCTCACTGAACATACTCGAGTGTATTTGGCCAGTCGTTGCAGGGCTACTCGTAGAACTCATAAACACCATGTTCACTTGCGGAGTATACCCTAGCGTACTAAAATCCACACGAGTATGTCCAGTATATAAGGGAAAAGGCGAAAAATGCTCTGTAGATAACTACAGACCAATTACAATTGTGCCAAATATTTCCAACATTGTTGAGTCGATATTATCTACCACTTTAATGCACCATCTAGAATCAAATGACTTACTGACAGACAGACAATTTGCATACAGAAAAAATAGGTCCACAACAACAGCTGCATATCAGATATACGACACAATAACAACCGCGTTGGATACAAGTGAAAAGGTAGCAGGGGTATTCTGCGATTTATCGAAAGCGTTCGATGTAATAAGTCATGAACTATTATTGGAAAAGATTCGTCACTACGGAATCACAAATGGAGTTCATGACTTATTTGCATCGTTCCTTCGCGATAGAAAGCAGACGGTAGAGGTGAAAATGGAGGTGTCGGGTGGAAACATCAAAAGCATAAAATCCGAGGCAGGTGTATTAAAACAAGGAATACCCCAAGGTTCGGCGCTCGGAAATACCCTGTTTTTGATGTTTGTAAACGATCTACCTACCTCTGTGCCCGAAGGGAAGATGGTGCTGTTTGCTGATGATACCACCGTAATAGTCACCGCACACACGTATCCACAGCTTGAAAATAACATATCAAAGGCATGCGGTCAACTTCACGAGTGGTTCTCGGCAAACGGTCTCATACTGAATACCTCCAAGTCTAATGTCATGATATTTTCAGCTGGACACACCACACACATGCCACTTATACAGAGTCCGATACCGAAATGCGACTCGTGCCGGTTCCTTGGATTCACAATTGACGCCAAGTTAAATTGGAAGGAGCACGTAGACAATTTGTGTAACAGGTTAGGAGGCGCCATATTTGCACTGCGCAAGCTGAAACCAATTGTCTCAAATAGTGCTTTGATGCAAATATACTACGCGTACTTTTTTTCAATAATTAATTATGGTATCATTTTGTACGGTAATTCAACTCATTCTGACCGATTATTTATACTGCAAAAACGGGCCGTACGAATATTGGCAGGCGTGAATCCGAGGTACTCGTGCAGAGAACTTTTCAAAAAACTTAATATAATGACCTATTACTCGCTATACTTATACGAGATCATAATGTTTACGCGTAAAAATATTCACATATTTAAACGGTCGAATATGGCAGGCAGAATAACCCGTCAGACGGGGCGACTACTGCCCGTGCCGCGGCGACTAGCGTTACTCGATAAGAGCCCGCGAGTAATAGGTCCGTCGCTTTATGAACGTCTACCCGCCGAAATCAGAAATGAAACATCACACGACATGTTTGAAAACCGATTAAAAAAATTCTTTTTGATGAATTCAATGTATTCTGTAAGCGAATACATCGAAAAATATACGTATTAAAATATATTTGTAATATTGACATTGTTGAAATCTAGTTAAGACATTTTAATTTTAAATTGAATATATTGTAATTTTATTGTTTTTTATACACTTGACGATCTTTTTGTGAATTTAATTATGCATTGATATTTAGAATTTGTTTTATTATTATTATTTTATATACATTTGACGATCTTTTTGTGAATTTAATTATGCATTGATTTTTAGAATTTGTTTTATTATTATTATTTTATATACATTTGACGATCTTTTTGTGAATTTGTGCTATTTGTTAACAAATGACATGTAATTTTCATTAAGAAATAAATAAATCTATCTATCTATCTATCTACTTTCTCCTACATAGTTTTTTAAACTACGGTGTTGGTATTAAGATTAACAAAGTATGCATTTTTAGGGTTCCATACTAAACTATGCATTCCTATAGTTTTGCCATGTCAGATTTTCTGTCTGTCTGCAGTACAGCTCTAGTGACCATTAGTACTAGAAATTTGGTATAAGTATACATATTAATCATGCCAACAAAGTGGTAGAATGAAATTATAGGAAATAAAAAGCTCCCCTACAAATGAAGTGGGGATGATTTCTTATTTTACTGAAATCCTATAGTGTGGGGTATCATTAAACAGGTCTTTTAAAAAGACCTATTTAACAACCTATTAACCCCTTTCTCTTTCTTCAAGTTTTCTCGTACACGGATCCATGCTCCCGCATACAATGGGTTAAGGGTCCCAAAATAATTTATTTTCTTAAAGTAAATGTTTTCGGAGATAACAGATTAGCTGCAGAATTAAAAAAAAACCTTGTTCCACCATCATCTCTTAATGGACTTAATGCAATCAAATTTAGGTTCTGCTCGTCAGTTTTTGATAGTTATTCTATGTCTGAGACATAGCCATTCAGATTAGGTTCTAAACTAAATCGCATGAAAAGATCATTGTAGCCTCCATGATAAGATAACATCTATAAACACCACTGCTTTATCTAGGGTTGCCGCCCATACTGTAATATATAGTATCGTACTATATTTCACTCGAATGTACTATACAGGGTGTTTTTTTTTCGACCGTTCAAATTCTACGTAGTGAATGTGTAGGTCATACTGACCAACTTTTACTATGGGGACAAAGTCGAAATCGCGAAAAAAAAATCAGCTGTTTCATATATTTCGGCCGGCGTAATGCCGCCAATTTGTATGAAACAGTTGATTTCGACTTTGTCCCCATAGTAAAAGTTGGTGAGTATGACCTACACATTCACTACGTAGAATTTGAACGGTCGAAAAAAAAACACCCTGTATAATATACAACTCCAATATAGTACATAAAATACTATAGTATATTTTAATTTAGACCAGCGCTTTTAAGGCACTCTTAAATTTCTAGGAATCATTTTATAAATCTCAAGTCACCATGTGACTTCCCGAGGAGAACGGGACACCCAATTCGCTGTGTGGTGACGGCAGAAAGAATACATTTGTCACCACCCCAACTCCTCCTGCGGGTGTCGTAAGAGTCGACTAAGGGATTGAAGTGTCACTGACCATATTTGATGAAATATTGATGATGGGCAGCAGCGTCATCATAGTGGACACATTACTGCGATCGCCAATCCGCTTGCCCAGCGTGGCGATTATGGGCATTTACCTCCTAATACGTCTATACCATAGTTAATAGGAGAGGCCTACGTCCAGCAGTGGACTATCATAGGCTGATGATGATGATGATGATGATGATATTTTAATTACATATTCAGCGGCTTCAATTTTGTAAGCGTTTGGAATTTTGAAACGGATCGAATTCGCGTAATTCGCGGCAACTACTAAACTTTAACTCTCAATTTGACACTAGGTGTACAGACCGTGTACTATTTTTTTCCTCACTTTCCCTGTAAGTACTTTTTTTTTTTAATTTTCATAAAAATAGTATTTTGCCTTTAAAACAAGGTGGCAACCCTAGCTTTATCACAAAACTATGTTACGTGAGATAACACTAAGAGAAAACTTAGTACAATAACTACTGTAGATCTAAACAGGGTGTTTCTGATTTTCGTTAAATTGTACAGATTACTTGGGACATTATTTTTTTTATAACAGAGTTTGCCTGGTATATTACTGCCTTTGATCATTTGGAAAAATATTTATTTGTTTTTATATGTGGATTGTAATTAAAAAATAAGTTTAATGACTGGACAAGTGTATTGCATTGCAACCTTTATTACATCCTAATATTATTTATTTTGACAGCCATCAGTCAATAGAAATAAACTTTTATGTTATTCTTAAGGTTATCCCACACTCACTGTTTCATTATGTATAAAAACAAAGAGAAAAAAAAATTGTAGCATGTTTTTAACGATCTAAACATAGGGATAAAGGGACAGAGAGAGCTACTTTGTTTTATACTATGTAGTGATTACAATCTTTAAGTATATGTAGGTAGATAAAAAAAACAAACAAAACAATTTTACCAAAAAAACCCTATAAATGACACTACATAAAAACTAACACATTAAAATATACCTCAAATAAAATCAACAAAAATGTAAAAAATTCTAAAGTCATGTGTTTACCAGCAGCATAAATGATATAACATAACAAGATTACAATTTATGTAATACTTATACTGATTATTTTTACTGCTCTGATAATTATTACGTTTGTTAGGTCAAGTTTACTAGTTATATGTAGTTATACTGGCCTTGAAACGTTTTGCTGTATACCTTTATCAACCCATTGCTTTAATATTATCATGGGATTTAATAAACAAGTTTTGTAATTTTTTTTGACGTAAATCTGTTGTGATGTGTGATATAAACTCCGAGTATCGGTCGTGTTTTAAAACATCGCCACTCGTTTCGAATTTCATGTTTTTCGCACTTGTGTCGTAATGTACAATTTTAAAGCTCTTATTATTAACTTAACTTTTTAAATATTGTGCAATGTTGTTTGTCATACAACATTGCACAATATTTAAAAAGTTAACGAAATTCGTTAATAATAAGAGCTTTAAAAAACCGGCCAAGTGCGAGTCGGACTCGCGCGCGAAGGGTTCCGTACCATTATCAATTTATTATTTAAAAAATACAGTTAAATCAACCTACATCAAAAACTATAGGAGATAATTTAATAAAACCAAAAATCATTGATAGAGTTTATTAATGTGCATAACATATATTTATTTTAGAATTTTATATCACGTAGTTTAAAAAATAGAGGGGGGGGGGGGACACATTTTTCAGACTTTGAGAACTGATATCTCGAAAACGATTTGCTTATATAAACCTTCATATCATTTTAAAGACCTTTCTATTAATACCCCACACACTTACATACAACAAAAAAAAAATTCTATCCCTCAGTTACATGTATGGAGGGCTCCCACCCCAATGTTTTTTTTTTACAATTTAGTATCATAATCCTGTAGCGGTTCATACAACACGTATCCTTACCAAATTTCGTTACTGTAGAATTTATAGGTTGTTTCCGAGTAAATCGGCTGTGACAGACGGACAGACGGAATCTATAAGGGTTCCGTTTTTGCCATTTTAGCTACGGAACCCTACAAAATATTTACCTATTTCAAACCAAACCGATCCATATTTTGTTAGTAACAATAGACTTTAACCCTACATTAGTATTTATAAAAACGACACCTTAAAACTAAAACTCATGACAAGAAGACAAAGAAGATAAAAGGGCACAAGAGAGGGGCCACAAACATCATTTTGCCTTACCTATCACCACATCTATCTAATATTAAGTGAGGCAATCTAGGCGTTCCGACAACTTACCCCCTTATTCATAAACGTTTGTTAACTTAACAAGCCGCTAATAATTGTTTGTCCCTTTCGGTCTTAACAATGTGTCCATAAGAGCAAAATGGACAAACAATTATTAGCAGCTTGTTAAGTTAACAAACGCTTATGAATAAGGGGGTTAGTTTCTAGTTGTTAGATGTCGTTCAAAAGGTTAACCGATTCGTTGCGTGTTCCATTTTCAAAAACTTTCATCTATGGCGTCGAACAATGTTTTCATGATACGCCAAGCGTACCTTACGCCATAGAATATGATAACACGCCTATCGTGTCATACGCCATACGTTAAAAAAAATCATGACACGCCTGGTGTGTCATCCGCCCTGAAACGGTTAATATCAATATAATATTTTTTGTACAGGTCCCAACCCCTACGATAAACTCCTGCGCACGGTAGACATCCATGGCAAGACTTACAAATACTATGACTTGGCGTCGTTCGGAGCTAAATATGGTAAGTAAAATAATAGAGTAGTAATTTTACTTCCAAGTTCCAGTCGTGTGGTGACGGCAGCAAGCACACATTTGTCACCCCAACTCTTCCCGCGGGTGTCGTAAGAGTCGACTAAAGGGTTGAAGTGTCACTGACCATTTTGATTTGATTGATGATGGGCAGCGGCGTCAGCATAGTGAACGTATTACTGCGATCGCCAATCCGCTTGCCCAGCGATTATGGGCATTTACCTCCTAATGCGTCTATACGCATAGTTAATAGGAGAGACCTACGTCCAGGAGTGGTCTGAGATAGCCATGTTGCGCCTACCTCAGTTGCCAGACCGAAAAACTAATAAAAGGAAAAAAAAAACCAAAGGGTTTTGATTAAGAATGAACCCCTTAGAAAGGCAAGCGTACAGACGTATTAGAGTATAAGAACTTATCAAGGTACCTAGTCTTGAATATGTAATCTCGATATGAAAGGCATAAGGTCGATTCTGTGAGTATAAGATACATCTTCACTTACAAGTCAGAGGAATTGCGAGATCCGATCTTATGTTTTTCTTGTCGAGGTATACAAGATCTCTTCGCAAAACGTTTATAAGGTCAATATCTTACACGTGTACTTGGTAAGACTAAGACTATATACTCTTAGAAAAGATCCATTCTTTAAAAGGCTTTTTATAAAAATGTACTCCTATGCCAAGCCGGCATCACAACAGTTGCGTCAAAAACATGAGAAAGAACTTGATTTATGCTAGTGGCATACGAATAAGATTATATTGGCTACATAATTATGTGTGTTATTTGGATTGGTGTGGGTCACTTTTGGATGAGGTTAGCTCAGGACCGGGACCAGTGGCGTAGAGGAAGAGAGGCCTATGCTCAGCAGAAGGCGATAAACGGCTGAAATAATTATTTGTGTTATTGGAATAGGAGTAAGATTTTCATCATCAAAGACGCTGTGTTAACGAGGCTGAACATATTTAAACCAGTACGTTTACCACATGATTGGTGTGACAGTATATCGTGGCGAGACAGATTTCCCGTATTTTACTAACTATATTAATAAAAGAGGGACGCCGCGGCATATTGTCGCATCCATCATGTGCTAAGCCTACTGGTTGTTAAAATACGAGTATGAGTGTATGTACATTAGGGTGGAGCGTGGTTGTATGGGAATTTTTTTTTCTCGATATTCAATTTGGAACCGGTTCAAAAAGTTGCATAATGTCATGGAGATTAAAATGGTTATATCCAGTATTAAAATAAAAAGTACTTTTAGCCCTCTACCAGCCACCCAAGAAATATAAGAAATCAAATTTTCATGAAGTAATCAAATATACTATTTCAGTAATATTTACAGATTTTATTTTAAGTGAACGATACTAAATCATTTACATGCTAGTTACACAATAAAAAGTAAAAATAAAAACCTTAACTACAAAACTAAAACTAAAATTGCTACATTACAATGGGTACAACTTATCTTAACTAATCTTAACAGGATAAGTGAAAAACATAGACATAAAAGATGTCCACAAAAATACAATTGTGAAACTAATCACTTGCGACATCTGTACTTAATGTTTCGAAGGTACTACAACCTTAAGCCACTCAAAGACGTGTGTCTACCACAATCGTCCGCAAATTTGACAACTCTCCGTTGCGTTGAATTTGCTATAGAGGGCGCTGTAATCAATTCATGATGTATGTTTATGAAAATGACTGGGCGAATTTAATTTTACGGCGTTATTTCATCATTGTCGTCTTGGCAAGTATTGTTACAAGAAATTACCATTTATACAGGGTGAAACATGAGTCTAAATAAATATTAATTTAGAAATTATCATAATTTTAGTGGTTTTTATCCAATGTTCTTGAAACAATATAATACCAATTTTAATTAAAACAGCAATTTCACTCACGACAAGGAATATGCCACAGTGAAAAAAATATATACAGTACCGGCCAATAATATATCACATACAGGTTTTTTTCAGTAGATTTATTTTTATTTTTGTAAGTGTTTTTCACACTTTCCACCTCACGACTATAGATAGTCTAGGCATAGGCCTTTACACTAGCGATGAAAAAACTGGTCATCATGTAGTGATTTTTTCATAAAGAGATTTTGCGTAAGGCATGGATTTCTTAGTTAAATTATTTTTTTTACTACAGCTATTTTAGCAATATGCTGTGTCTCCAATTGCAATTCACAATACTTAATTGCAGTATTCATCATTAAACTGTGCAAAAGTACCAAAATAATATGCTATCTACATGCGAACATGTGCCGCTGACTCTACACGCTCATACAAGAAGTCACGAATGTGATATATTATTGGCCGGTTGTGTATGACATATATTTTTTGACATACTAGTGCTATAGAAACGATGTTTCCTATTACAAAAAATATCATATATGTGCATAAAAATATTAAATTACGAGTTAAAATAAGCATGGAAGTTCGGCCGTCGTTGTCGCTTACGCCCTTTTCGGGCCCAATTTACGTGTATTTTTAAGCATATATTTGCTTTAACTGGTATTATTTTTATTATCTAATCGAATTCACAGTAGTTTTCACAATCGTGTTACAAGTTGAAAACATTGATTTTTGTACAATATATTCGATCCAGGGCTTTTTCGCCAAAAATCCAATTTACGTGTTTTTCCCGTGTCATAAAAAACCATGTTATGAACAAAAATGATCACAGGAATTGATTATTTCTATTACAAAAAGGTGTTATTTAATTAATAGATTTGGTTTTGGAAAGAAAATATAAAAAAAAAAAAAAATTTAAAAAATTACCTACATACCGTTATAAATCGCTAAGTAGAGGGCTAAAAGTATGTACCTAGATTTTTTTTATTTTTTTTTCCAGTATATAATAAAAAATAAGACATCGTTTGAGCGGGGTTCCAATATATAAAATCAGTCCACAAATAACAACTTAAGACTAAGCTTAAGCCTAATCAAAAAGTCCCCCACGAGTCGTCCCTGGTGCAAAGGTACCCATCACACTGGCCGCGTTACCACCATTAAATTCGAGAATTTTGGAAAATATTAAATTCGAGAATTTTGGAATTCGCTCCAACCTAATGTACATTGTGAAAGTTTAAATGAGTGTAAGATATAGTTAAAATGCCACACGCGATCTTTGACCCGTTATTTATCTTTGTTATTATTTTTTA
This sequence comes from Thaumatotibia leucotreta, assembly GCA_025490895.1. Classification (NCBI taxonomy): domain Eukaryota; kingdom Metazoa; phylum Arthropoda; class Insecta; order Lepidoptera; family Tortricidae; genus Thaumatotibia; species Thaumatotibia leucotreta. Next base: position 40,752 of record JALPQI010003568.1, on the reverse strand, counting down.
TTGATAAATTAAAATATATTTGTGATGCGATAATGTATCCGGTTATGCATCAGACAATCTGAAAACCCCCGAATTATAACTTATGGCTCGAAAAAGGGCGACAAATTAAAATTTTCTAACAAAAGGGGCTGGATTCCGTTTTTTTTTATAATTTTAGTCTTATTTTTATTTTTCAATATGTTTTATCTTTCTTAGCTTTATGTAGCTTTAGGTAATGTAAGTTTTATAGATTTTATATAATTTACTGTAATTAGATAAGACAATGCAATGTGCCCATGAGGAAAGGGAGTGTTTTAAATCGACACGAGATACGAATTTCGTTTTTGCACGTGTCTCGTACGACGTTTCTTAGTACAGATGGCCCTCCGAAGTTTTGGACCTAGCCTACTACCGCGAAAATGGAAATACGTAAATTTCGATAATTTTTCTCTGTCACTCAAACGAAGGCGTCATTAGAGTGAAAGAGACAAATCCTCGAAATTGACGAATTTCGTTTTTAAAATGACCCACTTCTCGCACTAGAGCCTAAAAAAGGCACCATATGTACTAAAAAATATGATGTTAAATATTGTTGTCATTAAAGGCTATTTGATGAAATTATTCTGTACAATTTTTACCAATCGACCATAAGTTGACAGTATTACGAACTACACCTGACCCGAATTGGCCTTGATTATAATAAAGACACAAGGCACAAAGTGCATTACCACAAATATCTCATAGATAAGCTAAATAAATCAACGTTACGCAATATGCAAATCACTACACACCTCTGTGACGCCTTGTTTTCAACGATATCGTCATGAAACGGACAAATGTGGTTAACAATAGCATTTACGAATACATTACGAATAAATGGGCGTATCGATATTTTGGAATGACAAAATCTGTCCACTTTTAACTTCCAATTTACACTTTCGTGAAACAAGTGTATTCAACGGTTAAAGAAAAAAACTTTAATTTTGGAATGACCATTGAGTATCTATACTTATTTTTCATCACACTTGCTGTCTAAGCGCGCTATTGCTTGCATGCGTAGCGGGAGTAATAGAAAAGTGAAGCTCCCTAGGGAGTAATAGAAATGTCAATACGTCATAGAATTATATTTTTGTCTTAAAACTTATTTTTTTGTCCGCAAGTGTGATGAAAAACATTGTATGCATCACGGTTGGTTAGCGGAATACTAACTCGAGTCATTAAATGCCCTTCGACTACGGCGTCGTGCTTCTAACACTCTCGTTAGTAATTCCGTACTTACCTCCCTTGATGCACAATGTACTATTGAATTTCGTTTGATATTTTCATTATTCTTTATTCGTTTTATTTATTTAATGGTCATTCCAAATTTAAAGTTTTTTGTTCTTTATAAGCTCGCAACAACACGTCAAAGTCAAAATATTCTTTATTCAATTAGGCCCAGCAACGAGCGCTTTTGAATCGTTAAACTAAATAGCAAATGAGAGAGAGAAAAACTACTTCCGGTTCTAACCCTACACCGCTGTTCCTGAGAAGAATCCGGCATGGAGGTGGTAACTTAATTAAATCCTTTTGAACTTAAATAAAACGTTCTAAATTCAAATGTCGTGTTCGAAAAGTGAAAGTAATACTTTTTTTTAAATGTTGACCTTGCAGTAGTAGACACTTCACAGTATAAAAATGCACACCTCACATATGAAAAATGGTTTTCTTACATTTGACTAACTTCTGCTGTTCAGATTTTTTTCATCCAATACAGTAAAATTGTCTACGCATGTAAAGACGTAGATCTGCGTCAAAAAAAAAACAACTATATTATTTTTTAGGAACAGCTCACACTTGACCAAAATTTTTATTGTGTCAAAATTGTTTTCTCCAAAAATACCTAATGTCTCTTTAGACAGCTTCCCTGTATCTTCTATAGTTTCCGATTTCCCCATACTGCCTCACTTAAAAAAACTGTATAAAAACAAGTCCCGCTGAGTTTCTTGCCGGATCGTTCTCAGGAACAGTGGTGTACGGTTAGGTTAGGTTAGGTTAGCCGGAAGTAGCTTTTTTTTCTCTCATTCACTATTTAGTTTAACGATTCAAAAGCGCTCGTTGCTGGGCCTAGGGAGCGTTCAAGTATTACGTAACGCAATTTTTTAAGATTTTTGACCCTCCTTCCTTCCTTGTAACGCACCGTAATTTTCTTCTGTACGCCCCCTCTCTAAGCGTTACGTAACACTCAAATGACCATTTTTACCCTAAAGTCGCAAAAAGTTATGTTATTTATCCTTGGTATAGTTTTAATTGCCTTTGCGGTAATCGGATTCCCCGTGAAACGTGACTAAAAAGGGTTGCCAATTTGGGAGTTTCGATTCCCTAGTTTTTTACTTAAAAAATAACAATGTTACGTAACGTGTTGTAAGGAAAACCCCCTCCCGCCTCTGTAACGTTTTACGAGACCCCTCCCCCCAAAATTGCGTTACGTAATACTTGAACGCCCCCCTAATTGAATAGGGCTTTTATGACTCGAGTTAGTATTCCGCTTACCGACCGTGATGCATACAATGTTTTCATCACACTTGCCGACAAAAAATAAGTTTTAAGACATAATATTATTAAATGACGTACAGACATTTCTATTACTCCCTAGGGAATTTCACTTTTCTATTACTCCCGCTACGCATGCAAGCAATGGCGCGCTTAGACAGCAAGTGATGAAAAGAATATTTTGACTTTGACTTTGAGTTTACTCAATTTCGTCTGAATGTTAGTTGGTTTTTAAACGATAGTTTTTTTTCAGACCGTCTCCCATACAGCATTCGAGTGCTGCTCGAGTCATGTGTCCGCAACTGTGACAACTTCCAAGTGTTAGAGAAGGACGTCAACAATGTGCTAGAGTGGGAGAAAAACCAGGCTGTTGAGGGGGGCGTCGAGATTGCTTTTAAACCCGCTAGGGTCATCTTGCAGGTGTGTTTTGTAACTTATTATCTTTATAGTATATTCTGCGACCATAAATATAACATGGACGTCTAACGCTAGCTCAAAAATGCCCCCAAAAACAATTGTTCAATTGTGCCAAGACGGGCAGGACATAGCGCTTTTCTTAACACCGCGCATATTTCGGCGCAACATCTTTGACAAATATATTGATTAAAACTTTCACGATTTTCATTTATCACTCATATTTTTAAGACAAACGGGTCTTAATCGCGTAAACTCAGGATATAATTAAACGTAAGTTTACGCGATTAAGACCCGTTTGTCTTTAAAATATCTTTGACAAATGTTTATAGTCTATAATCGTTTATAATCCATCAAAACTTTGATGGATCAATCACAACTATTTTTAAATGGCGGTTTAAGTTTTCATAGGTTGACTTTGAAGTTCATTACCGTGATGCATTGAAGAGGGGGTGACACTTGTCAACTAAAATTCACGACCGTTTTTGAAAGGCAATTTAGTATGGCGTGCGTCTTCCATGTTTTATTTGTACGTAGAGTATATTACTATACAGGGTGTTTTTTTTTTTCGACCGTTCAAATTCTACGTAGTGAATGTGTAGGTCATACTCACCAACTTTTACTATGGGGACAAAGTCGAAATCGCGAAAAAAAAATCAGCTGTTTCATACATTTCGGCCGGCGTAATGCCGCCAATTTGGTCAAAGTTGGTCAAAGTTGGTCAGTATGACCTACACATTCAGTACGTAGAATTTGAACGGTCGAAAAAAAAACACCCTGTAGAGGCCGGGACGAAAGGGGTTGTTGGATAGGTCTGAGGCGGGCAACCGCATATTTCCAGCCGAGGTATGTATAGTATTTTTCTCGTACATGCAATGAAATAAACAACAAAATACTGAATTATAATATGCATAGTGGCAGAATGTCATGACATGACGCCTGTGCCACAATTTTATGTGGAATTAAATTAAAACAGAGCACTTTACCGGCTTAGGTCTTCAAGATTTGTATCAAATTCCATTAACGACCTCTTCTCCTAGTCGCACCTGAAACGTTCGCAGCCTATTATAAGGAACATAATAACAATATTTCATTGCATGTTTGAGAAAAGTAATTAATTGAATCACGTGTTATTTTGCGAAAGTGGTGCATTCCACGAGAATGTCGGGTACGTGACGCCGTTCTTCGCGTACTTCTAAAGATGCATTTAGACCACACGAACATTCGCTATTCTATCCCCCACTCTACGAAATCAACGAATCACGGTTTGTGTAACTATCGAATTTCGTAGAGTGGGGGATAGAATCACGATAGAATAGCGAATGCTCGTTTGGTCTAAATGCACCTTAAGAAAGTTACGAATACAATTTTTGGTGTATATTAATTTTATAACTGGGTGTTTGTATTTATTGAGAATTCTCGCACTTTCCATATATTTCTAAGATAGCTGTCATAGCCGTCAGGTTACCGACAACGCAGCATAATAATAAGAAGTAATCAGCATATTTTAGTTATTTTCTATTTATCCGCTGAAGTTATCACCTAAAATGAAATGTTATTTCGAAATGATTATTCACTTAGATGTATTTAATATACCTAGGTAGTCTCTAGTTAATTAAGGTTATTGTCACCGCAACTTCTGTCTGCATAATATGACATAACTGATATGGGTCAAAATTATTTTCGTTATCTTGTTTTGTGTCCCTAAATAAAAATACGTGACACAGTTGTGATTTTTGTATGAGATGATGTTTTGTTTCCGATTCTTTGATGTACTTATGGATTAAAATCTAGCGTGAAAAAGAAATACAAGTGCACCGGATTTTTCTTATACTTAGTCGAGACAGCAACTAGAAGCGTGACAGAGTGGTATGAAACAAGATAACGAAAATAATTTTGACCCACATATCAATATTAACAAATATCCGTACCTACACTATTACTCCGATATTTATAGGAATATGATTTTTTTTTCAGGATCTGACAGGGGTGCCAGCAGTGGTAGACTTCGCGGCTATGCGAGCGGCCGTCCGCGACTTAGGTGGTGACCCTGATAAAATCAACCCTATATGTCCCGCTGATTTGGTTATCGACCATTCTGTGCAGGTCGATTTTGCTAGGACGTGAGTACTTTTTTTATGTTTTAGACGATTTTCCTCTACTTTCACCCCTACATTTAGCCTTTCACTCCTACATTTCCCACCGTTCACACTTTTATTACCTTTTAGGCCCAGGTAACTTTAAAATTCTACCTTCCTCACATTTTCCCTGTTTTTGTCATTTCAATGGGCTGTGCGTATTTTCTTTCTTTCTTCTGTTACTACGAGCAAATAAAACATGGAAGCCGCACGCCATACTATATTGCCTTTCAAAAACCGTCCTGAATTTTAGTTGACAAGTGTCACCCCCTCTTAAATGCATCACGGTAATTAAATTCAATGTCAACCTATAAAAACTTAAACCGCCGTTTAAAAATAGTTGCGATTGGTCCAATAAAGTTTTGATTGGCTATATTCTATAAACATTTGTCAAAGATGTTGCGCCGAAATTATGCGTGGTGTTAAGAAAAGCGCTATGTCCTGCCCATCTTGGCTCAATTGAAAAATAGTTTTTGGGGGCATTTTAGAGCTGGCGTTAGACGTCCATGTTATATATATGGTCGCAGATCTGTTATCTTTATCTTATTATCATGTGGATGCACTTGCATTTTCATCCCTTCACATTTCTTACCTGATTCTTAATGCTAATCTTTAATTTTTTTTCTTGGCTAACTCTAAAAAATCTTGATATTTTTTTTCATTCCATTTCTTGTTTTCAATTGTATCAAAATTATGGTTTTAGTAAAGATGGTGCCTTTTTTAGGCTCTAGTGCGAGAAGTGGCTCATATTATGTCAGGTCCAAAACTTCGGAGGGCCATCTGTACTAAAAAACGTACGAGACACGTGTAATAAGGAAATTCGTAATTCGTGTTAATTTAAAACATCGTCACTCCGTTTCGAATTTCATGTTTTTCGCACTTGTGTCGTAATGTACTATTATGTTTGCAGACCTGACGCATTAAACAAGAATCAAGAATTGGAGTTTGAAAGAAACAAGGAGAGATTCCAGTTTTTGAAGGTGAGTCAAGGTTGTAATTATCTCAGTCCACTGCTGCACGTAGGCCTCTCCTATTAAATATACGTATAGACGCATTAGGAGGTAAATTCCCATAATCGCCACGCTAGCAGATTGGCGCAGTTATGTGTCTGTGATGACGCTGCTGCCCATCATCAATCTTCTATCAAAGAATGGTCAGTGACACTTCAATCCCTTAAACAACTGATTCCTTATTCAGTTGAATAGCAACAATAGTACATTATTATAGAGGCCAGGACGAAAGGGGTTGCCGGTCGAATATATAGACGGATAGGTCTGAGGAGGGCAACTCCATAGTGCTTTTCTCAAACATACAATTAAATAAACAACAAAAACATCAAAGTTTTTTTTTGCATAGTGGTAGAATGTCACGATGCCTGTGCCACAAACTTATGTGGAATGGAATTAAAAAAGAGCAATCTGCATGCCTAGGCCTTCAAGATTTGTGTTAAATTCTATTAACGCCCTCTTGTCCTAGTCGCACCTGAAACGTCATACTTCATATTATAAGGAACAGTCGAAGACAAAATAAGGGGTATACAAAAACGTTCAAAAATATGTCCCAGTGCACTCTAATTCTGTGTAATAAGACCGTCGTAACATATTTATGAACGGATTCTTTCGATACTTATTTTTGCACTTGACTGAACATAGCAATATTTCTTTGCATGCTTGAGAAGACTCTTTTGAATGGTCAAGTTACACATAAAATTAAAACTACTTTCGGAAGAGTTGGGATGGTGACAAATGTATTCTACACGGCGACTTTAGTATTGTCATCATCATCATCATCATCATGTCAGCCGAAAGACGTCCACTGCTGAACATAGGCCTCCCCCAAAGATTGCCACAATGACCGGTCCTGTGCCATGTTTAGTATATTAATGTAATATTGTTTTTCAGTGGGGCGCTCAAGCCTTCGACAATATGCTGATCGTCCCTCCCGGCTCCGGTATCGTTCATCAGGTCTGTATCCATATTATTATTTATATTATACAGGGTGTTTATATACATTTTCGTTAAATGAGACAGGTTACTTGGGACATTAATAGAAGTTGGCTGGTATATCGTCGACTTTTGTTAATTTCGTAATATTTTTTTATGAATTTATATTAATTATTCTGTTTATATTCAATACATTAATAATATAATAATTAGGGGTCGGAACTATGGGTGCAAAACTTTAACAGAACTTGTCAAGTGGACTTGACATAGCACATACATCCATAAAATATACATATCTACATACCCACACATTCTAAGTTTAAGCCGAGATAGGGAATAAAATTGGATACAGATTTTTCAATAATATTCGTATTTTTCTTGGTTAAAGTGTTCCCATATGACAATGTTAAAGTTTTGTAAAGTTTTGCACCCATAGTTCCTGTTATTATGAAGGTTGTTAGCCAAGCAATCGACTCGTGCTTGACTAATACAATTTGAATTTGAAAGCTCATCAATCTCATCATACATATTGTCAAAGTCAAAGGCAAATATTAATAATTCCTTTTTCAAATTGGAATAGCAACAAACTCTTTTGAATCGTCTAGGTATTAAAACTTCTTCCGGTTCTAATCCTACACCGCTGACCCAAGAAGAACCGGTAAGAAACTTGGCGGGAATTATTTTTTCAAACTATCATGGTATATCTTGCAACTAACATGCATTAAAAAAAAAAAAAAAAAAATTGAAATATAATAATAATAACAAGAGATGTAAAGTCTCTAAAAAGTCAGAACATTTATAAGTAATAATTTATAGAGAAGTAAAGGTTTCTCTCCGAATAGGTATATAATAATAACATTATATAATGCACGTTTGGAGATGTACAAGGTCTCCAAGCGTAAATTATCGTAATTGAATGTCATGACTTTAACAAACTAATAATTAAATCCTAAATTACTCCCACGGTGTTTTATCATTCATGTCTATGTATGATGAGCCTTCAAACGTCACTCTACTGGATAACTAAGCTATTTATTAGCTGTCGGCTATAGTTTATAGCCGATAGTTCATAGCTTAGTAGCTCGCGGTGAGACCAGTGCCTAATAAACATGTTTTTGTAAGTGCATTCAAATAAATAGATACTGGTGTTATAGAAGCATTGCGCAGTTTAACTCAATGTCCAGGGCCCTCTGTAAAACCAACCAAGTTCTGACCCCTAATAATAATATGTTTGCAGGTGAACTTGGAGTACCTAGCCCGCGTGGTGTTCTCTAAAGACATGCTCCACCCAGATTCAGTGGTGGGCACTGACAGTCACACCACCATGATCAACGGATTAGGGGTTGTCGGGTGGGGGGTTGGTGGTAAGTTCTTATTGTTCTTATTATAGTATCTCCTTGAGGATCACGGGCTTACAAATCCCGGTTTTTTGATAGGCTTGCGCGGGGATACAGATCCAACACGTAGAGGCCCTTTGGAGAAATTTGCTGTGTTGTACACCTGCTGCAACCCATTCACGGGCACAAATACATATCCGTAAACCGGTCCCAGCAGGCGTATAGAGACTATTGAGAAGGAATGGAAAAGACTAATGGGCTATGGTGATGGAGGACGGATGGATCAGAAATGGAGCTATAGAAAAGAGGTCCGGACTAGACATGTGCGCCGCGCCGCCGCGCCGCCGCCGCCGATGAATTTGACCGGCGTGAAATCGGCGTGTCAAAAATTTTGATTCGTTTTATAATTCTAATAATTTTTTCCAGTAAATGAAAAGGTTTACAATTTCATCACGCACTTAGTTTTTATATTAACAGAATCACTTCAAAATGCATCGTAAACCACATGCTTGTAACAATATAAAGTGAACCCACGAGCAATATACATTTTTCATGCTATGCCAAAGCTAAAAGCTAGAAGGTACCTGCATAACGTCGACAGAAGCATATGTTTTTGGTGGGATCAAGAGGTTCTATGAACAATTCCAGCCGTACATTACGGACATGAAGCCCGTTGACAGCTTAGTAGGAGATTCAAGAACCAAGGTATCCTAAACTTACACCGAAGATATCCCGGACATAAGTCTGTGCAACATTACGATGTTCCTGAAGCAGCTTAAGACCAACAAGGCGCCGGGTGAAAACGGAATAACGGAACTTCTAAGAGCGAGTGTAACACTTTAAGTCGTCCTGTAGCTCTTTAATTTGAGCTAACAATTTTCCGAGAGAAAACGTCTGACACGTGGAACAGAGGCGAGTTGGTGTTGTTCTTAAAAAAAGGTAATATTAATAACACTTTTTTTGGAAAACTACAGACCCGTCACGTTCCTGAACCATGTTTTTAAATTGTTTTCAAGGAACTGTGTGTGTGTGAAACACGGACTTGATGTTTTTAGCCTCCAGAATAAGCCGGATTCCAAGGAAGCTACAGCTTAGACCCATAATTCGCATTCATGAAGGGTGTATCGATAAAAAACTGTAAATTTCAAATAATAAAATCGGATCGATATAGTTAGGTCGCTATAATTTTAAGCTTTGGAAATTAACCAGGCACTCTTAACTTAGCTGACTGTAGTACTTTTGTGTCACTACTGCATTTCAGGTACTCACAGTACAGATTCTTCCAAATTATCTTTTCCAAACATTTTTTTCTTTTTGTATGCAGTTTTCTTAATTATGGGACTGTTGTCAATATATCTGGCCATTCTTCCCGTGTTCCTTAAGATATCCTTGACTTATGCATAATATCCTTGATACTTTTTGGCACTGACTTCGCTTCATAAAACTGTGTTAAAGAGGCTGAATTTTTTATTGTATTAAATAATTGATTAAAGACCCATAGAAAATTCACATAATTTGTGACTAATGTGACACAATTCCCTTGTATTTAAAAAAAACGTAAAAAATTGGTAATTTCTGCTGAACACGAAATCGTGCCGTGGAAAATTAAAAAAGTGGAAAATGGAAAAATATATTTTGAAGGGGTTCTGGAGAACTTGTATTGTGAATACTAAAAAAGCAGTAGCAACAAAAAAGGACCAAAGTTAGCTAATTTAAGGCCTCTTAGTTAATTACAAAAGCCAGAAATTACAACTTTTTAACTATATTGACCCGATTTTTTCATTTGAATTTGCCACTTTTTTATCGGTACACCCCTTATGCCGCAGCAAATTATACAAAAGACTGAAGAGTATAATTTCCAATTATGCTTAGCGATTGTTCACTATGAGAAAGCCTTCGGTTCAGTGGAAATGTAAGCAGTACTTGAGTCTTCAGCGATAACTATCGGTACATCAAAGTGTTGAAGTATTTATATAGTAACGCTACAATGTTAATCCGAATACAGGAGCAGAGCATTAACACGATTCCGTTGCGAAGAGGCGTAACGCAGACGTTATTTCTCTGAAACTGTTTACTGCCGCAATGGAAGACGTCTTTATGTTTCTGGGATGGCATGGAACTGGCATGACCATTAGTGAATACATCACTCACCTTCGGTTTGCGAAGGACATCGTAGTCATGTTAAGGCAATGGAGGAACTCAGCACGATCCTCAATGACCTCTAATGGGGCTCCTAATGAGTGAGCACAAAAATTAACATGGACATGATGGGCAAGACGAAACTTATGCCAAATGCCAATATTGTGCCCATCCCAGTCTCTATTGAAAACTCTTTACTCCAAGTTGTTTACTTGTACGCCTACTTGAGACACGGAGTCCAATTAAGTAAGTTCAACTTCGAGAAAGATATGAACAGGCCGAATTCAACTCGGTTGGGCAGCGTTTGGGAAACTATGCAATTTATTGTCGTCCGACATACCGCATTTTCATAAGACGAAAGTCAGTATTCAGTTAAGATTCTGAAATGTGGTCTTTTACTATCGACCATATCTCAAAACGCAAAGTCGCTCAACGAGCTATAGAGCTATGTTCGGTTTCTCTACTTTATCCAATCGGAAATGTTGAGATCAGGTCCGGAGACGAACTAAAGTCACCGAAATAGCCCTCTAGATTAGCAAGCTGAAGGGGCAATGGGCGGGCCATATTGATAGAAGCTCACGGTCTGGAAAACGGAGCGTTGTCGTCCGCCCAAAAGATGGACCAATTTTGGAAATGAGACCACAGATTTGGAAATGAGACTATTGCGATAAGTTATTTGGGAAACATAATTTGCTAAATGTCATTACACCGGACCAACAACTTTATGGTGATCGCCATAACCAGCATAAATTGAGGTTCAAAGAGAAGGCCTATATTTAGCGGTGGACGTCTTATCTTATGGCTGTAAAATGATTATGATGATAATTGGAAGTATTTTCGATATTTTATGGTGATGTACATACTTCAATTATTTAAGTATAGTACGTTTAGACCACATTTCTGAGTGACAGCTATGTTTTGAATTCAGTCAAGGTCACGCCGATTTCACGCCGATCACGCCGCCGCCGCCGGTCAAAAAACCATCGGACGCCGCCGCCGACGATTTTCCGATCGGCGCACACCTCTAGTCCGGACACCTGCCATAACAATGATTTCTCTTTGCTATCGAGGCAGGCGGTGACTCTCGAGATATTATACGGTCTCGCTTCGCTCGTCCTTTTAAATCATTGTCTTAGTCATTTCTCAATTACCGGCTTTTATTGCAAATTGTAATATAGGTCTGTATCAAAGACATGCTCCATCCAGATTCAGTGGTGGGCACTGACAGTCACACCACCATGATCAACGGCTTAGGGGTCGTGGGATGGGGGTTTGGTGGTAAGTTATTGTTCTTACTATAGTTTTAGCGATGGCCAGGATCCCAACTCAAGAAAAGATTAATCACAGATCAACACATGTTTTAAGTAAGTAAGTAAACACTTTATTGTACACACAAAACATAGAAATCACAAATATAAAAACAATGTACAAAGGCGAACTTATCCCTGTAAGGGATCTCTTCCAGTTAACCTTTGAGCAATTGAGAGGAATAGTATATTAAGGGTGACAAACCAGCACTATGCAAAAAGCAAACTAAATATATAAATATAGGTACACAAAATTAACAAAAATATGTATATATATATTGTATATATAAAAAACACGTAAATAAATACATAATAACAATACAAGGTACTCAACCAGAACACAAAAATTAATTATTAAGATATTCTACATTTTTTTATTACTTATAATTAACGATTTTAAACTAATAAATCTACAACAATTGAGGCTTACACTACGATACATAAATGGATACCAATCAAGATCTTACGACACAGCACAGGGCGAAAAAGAGGGCAATCACGGGGGTACACTTCACTTATATAGGCTTATGGCGGGGGACGACGGCAGTGACGTATGGCGGTCAGTTATCTCCTTTTAATAGTATTAGTGGCAGTCTCGTGATATTATACGGTCTTGCTCCGCTCGTCCTTTATATCATACTCATTCTTAATTTTCTGATCAAATGGCCGGGATACGTAGTAAAGCTGCCAATCGCAAACGCTCAGTTGATAACGAAACGCAAATGTCTTTGTTCATTCATTGCATTCATCATCAGCCTATGATAGTCCACTGCTGGACGTAGGCCTCTCCTATTAACTATGCGTACCTATAGACGCATTAGGAGGTAAATGCCAATAATCGCCACGCTGGGCAAGCGGATTGGCGATCGCAGTAATGTCCATATGATGACGCTGCTGCCCATCATCAATCTTTTATCAAATAATGGTCAGTGACACTTAGTCGACTTTTACGACACCCGCCGGAGGAGTTAGGGTGGTGAAAAATGTATTCTTACTGCCGTCACCACACGTCCAAATAAAATTACAACCTTAAAAAACCCTTAAAAGGAGCCTAAGAAAACAATTATTGTATTATATTAGTGAGAGTCTCGTGATATAATACGGTCTCGCTCCGCTCGTCCTTTATATTACACTCGCTCTTGATGTGATAATATTCTATTTCCAGTTATTTCTATAAACCTCAAAATATAACATTTCAGAAGTATCCTGCCTTTTCTTGAAATTTAATTTTTAGCGGTAATAGTGAAGTGATATTTGGCAAAATGACTTTCGGCGATAAATTAAAACAATTCGTTAAATTAATTTTGTATTTCAGGTATCGAAGCGGAAGCCGTAATGTTAGGGCAAGCCATCAGTATGCTGCTGCCCAAAGTGGTTGGGTACCGCCTCATCGGGGAACTGAACCCGCTAACCACTTCTACTGATCTCGTGCTGACTATCACTAAGGTAAGATCGTAATGTTAGGGCAGATTAAAATTCGTGTTTAATTGTCCTTACAAATCTGACTGAAATTAAGGTCTCACGGTTGTGAATCCCTAAAAGTAACAAAACTCATATAACACCTAATATTTGGGTCAAAATTCTTTTCGTTGTCTTATTTCATACCACTCTGTCACGCTTTTAGTTGTTGTTTCGACTTAGTAAATAAAAAAAATCCGGTGCACTTGTATTTTATTATCACGCTAGATTTTAATCCATACATCAAAAATTCGAAAAAAACATCATCTCATACAAAAATCACAACTGTGTCACGTTTTTTAGGGATACAAAATAAGACAACGAAAAGAATTTTGACCCAATTAATATTTTTTTCATCACACTTGCTGTCTAAGCGCGGCATTGCTTGCATGCGTAGCGGGAGTAATAAAAAAGTGTTCCCTAGGGAGTGATAGAAATGTCAGTACGTTATTTAATAATATTTTGTCTTAAACTTATTTTTTTGTCGGCAAGTGTGATGAAAAACATTGTATGCGTCACGGTCGGTAAGCGGAATACTAACTCGAGTTATTAAAAGCCCGTTTCCGTACTTATCTCCCTTGATGCACAGGTCAGCCTCCGTAGCCTAGTTGGTAGTGACCCTGCCTACGAAGCTGGAGGTTCCGGGTTCGAATCCCGGCGAGGGCATTCTTTGTGTATTTATTTATCACAAATATTTGTTCCTTGGTCATGGCTGTCTATGTATTTAAGTATCTATATGTATGTATATATTATACAGGGTGGAAAGGGACGACGTTCCATCCCGCTACCGACCGAGTCTACCAACCATTACGATGAACTTTCAGTATGGGATCAACATCGAAATATAAAAATAAAATAACCCCTCATACAAAGTGAGTGATGAGTTAGAGTTCAATAGTATGGAAAAGTCAATTTTCCATGTACGCTTTCGATGTTGGTCCCATACTGAAAGTTCATCGTAATTGGTAGACTTGGTCGGTAGCGGGAAGGAACGTCGTCCCTTTCCACCCTGTATATATCGTCGCCTGGTACCCACAACACAAGCCTTAATTGAGCTTACCGTGGAACTAGGTCGATTTGTGTAAAGATGTCCAAAAATATTTATTTATTTATGTACTACTGCCTTTTTTATTTCAGCACCTCCGCTCCCTCGGCGTAGTCGGTAAATTCGTGGAATTCTTCGGCCCCGGAGTTTCTGCCCTCAGCATCGCAGACCGCGCCACCGTCGCGAACATGTGTCCAGAATTCGGCGCCACCGTGGCCCATTTCCCGGTAGATGCCCGCTCGTTGCAATATCTCGCTCAGACTAGTAAGTAACCTGTTTCTGTCCACTTCTGCAGTGTTATTCACTAAGGAAACCGCCTTGCTAACAACATGTGTCCACAATTCGGCGCCACCGTGGCCCATTTTCCGGTAGATGCCCGCTCGTTGCAATATCTCGCTCAGACTAGTAAGTAGCCTGTTTTTGTCCACTGCTGCAGTGTTATTCACTAAGGAAACCGCCTTGCTAACAACATGTGTCCACAATTCGGCGCCACCGTGGCCCATTTCCCGGTAGATGTCCGCTCGTTGCAATATCTCGCTCAGACTAGTAAGTAACCTGTAAATTGATGTTTTCTAATCATGAATTGATTACAGCGCCCTCTATAGAAAATTCAACGCAACAGTTGCCGAGTTTGTGGACGATTGTGGTAGACACACGTCGACGCCTATCATGAACAACGCTGTATTCCAAAGTAGGACGCGTATGCAATTGGAATTCTAATGCTTCATTGTTAGAATTCAAATTACGGCAAGATACTGTCTAAAGATGCATCTTTGTTCATGATAAACGTCGACGTCTTTGAGTGGCTTAAGGTTTGGTTTTACCTTCGAAACATTAAGTACAGATGTCGCTAGTGATTAGCTTCACAATACCATTGATTAAATTCGCTGTGATTCACGGAAGGTCGTCTGGTGTAATTGGAAGCGCGTTGGATCGGCAATCTAGAGGAACCGGGTTCGAATCCCGTGACAACCAGAGTCTTTTGCAGTTGATTTTTTCTATGGTAAGCACATCTGTTACTACATTGTGGGGCCTCTCCTATTATTTATGCATATATGGGCTAAAGCTTTCATTTGGACATTAACGGCCTTATTCATAAAAATTCCTTGTTGAAGGTTTGAGGGGCCCAATAGTTATCGAGCCGATAAGTCTTGTTGAATGGTTTATAAGAAGTGTTATTCATAAACGCTCAATATCTCTCCGATAACTGTTGAGCCGCTGTTGAACGGATTAGACGCGTTATGTTGGCGCCTTGACAAAATCATAGACAAAAATGTGGTCTCACCGCAAATTAAAAAAAAGTTTGACAGCTGTCTGGCGGGAATTCGCAAATATTTCCTAATTCCTTGTTACTTACTTTTATCTCAAATAATTATATTATCATCATCTTGAACCTGAAATTATTAGGTACTTACTACGTATTCTTTTACCTAGGTAACTAATCAAAACAGTTAGCTTTATGATTAGGTACTTGCGATGACGGTCAGATAACGAAACATAATTGTATGGCTAGTTAGTACCTAGGTATGGGCAGTTAGTAGTACGGGTAAGTAATAAATAAATATTTACTTGCGACCCCAACACCTAATTGCAGTTAGAACCTGAAGTTCTGGTGTGAGGCCAGCTCCTCTGCGATCTTTCTTCAGGTCTTCTTTCACCAACTCTACATATACAAAGCAGTCGCCTTATTAAAGCGGTATCGCCGCCTAAATTCAACATCGGGCAGATCCTCAATGGGATCTGCCCTTATGTTATATATTTTTGGACGCCGCGGCGGATTACACAAATTATTTATGGCATCAATAGCGTTTAAGGCCTGCATGATGGAGTCTCACTGCGTACCTATTGACGTTGAAGTTGAAATGGTTGAAAAAGTATCAACAAAATTTTAAATTAAAAAAGTTGGAGATTAGTTTTCCCACCATTTCTGATTCGTGTAATGTTGCATGTAGAGAAAATCGAAACTGCGTAACTACTTACAATAAATCATCTTATATTTATTTTAAATAACTATCTAAATATAATTAAGTATCTCTGGATACATATTTAATAATAATCAGATGAATAGACGATATAAAAAACTATACACCAAATCAGACTTTCATACCTTTATCTTTTCTCTTCTGCCTACTTTAAACGCATGGTTATGCACCTGACAAAAATCAGCTGATCAAAATTTTGGCAGCCATCTTGTTAAATAAGAAGTTATAAGACCGTTATAGAAGGGTCCTCGGCTCTATAACTTTCGGGGGATTTATAGTAGGTTTGAGCGGCTGAATAGCGCTATTGAACGTTTATGAATAACGTTTTTAGCCATCCGGTCAACAACGACCCATCAGCGGGCGCGTAACTTTTTATGAATAAGGCCGTAAATTTGCAATCCCGGGATCCCGGGATTTCCTACCAAAAGTGTTTGTAAATGATAAAATAAATATCTTGAGACATCTTACACAAATCGACGTAGTCTGAAATAAAAACTTTAGTAAGAGTTAAGATACTAGTTTCTTAGAGAAATTAATCATATTTGACCTAAATAAGCCTCTATTTTTAATGAAAATAAAAAAAACTTTGCAAAGCATCGATCGCCACTATCGCCAGTAGGTGTAAGCCACTGTGGCGCATTTCCCGGTCGATACTAGCTCGTTGCAATATCTCGCTCAGACTAGTAAGTAACCTGTTTCTGTCCACTGCTGGGCATAGGCCTCCTATTACCCTTTAATTCTTATTCGTAATCTCTTTCTTTTTTTGTAGTATTTTTGTGCCAGTCATGCCATAGTTTTTCTTATCAAATCAAGTCAAGTCAAGTCAAACTATTCTTTATTCAAGTAAGCTTATTAATAAGCATTTTCGAATCGTCTGACATTATCAAGAGAGAAAAAAAAATCTACTACTGGTTCAAACCCTACACCACTGTTCTGAGAAGAACCAGCAAGAAACTCAGGTGGACTTATTTTTTCAAAACAGTATAATAATACATCATCATCATCAGCCTATGATAGTCTACTGCTGGACGTAGGACTCTCCTATTAACTATGCATATAGATGCATTAGGAGGTAAATGCCCATAATCGCCACGCTGGGCAAGCGGATTGGCGATCGCAGTAATGTGTCCACTATGATGACGCTGCTGCCCATCATCAATCTTTTATCAAATATTAGTCAGTCACACTTCAATCCCTTAGTCGACTCTTACGACACCCGCAGGTTAGTGGTGACAAATGTATTATTACTGCCGTCACCACACGGCGGTATATTTTATTTCCGTTAAATTGGATAGGTGACTGAAGGCATTAATAGAAGAGGCCTGAGGATGATATATTATATCGGCTTTTTTCGAATTTCATGTTTTTCGCACACAAGTGTTCGTAATGTACTATTTTAGTACAGATGGTGCCTTTTTTAGGCTCTAGTGCGAGAAGTGGGTCATTTTACGTCTGGTCCAAAACTTCTGTACTAAAAAACGTCGTACGAGACACGTGCAAAAACAAAATTCGTAACTCGTGTCGATTTAAAACACTCCCTATCGGTCGTGTTTTAAAACATCGCCAATAGTTTCGCATTTCATGTTTTTCGCACTTGTGTCGTAATGTACTATTTTAATTCGCAGATCGCACCAAGGAAAAGATTGATATAATTGAAGCATACCTGCGTGCCACCAATCAGTTCAGGGACTACAACGACCCCTCGCAGGACCCTATCTTCTCTGAGGTATTAGTACATTGTGTATTAAGGGCGGTAAATAAGAATTTGTGAACGAGTGTGAAAGTACTTCACACAGGTTCATAATTCTTGTACCGCCCGTGGCACACACGGGTCAAAATTATTTTCGTTGTGTAACGCTTGAAATGTCCTAGCCTATTTTTACCTAATCACACAGCCCTCTACCCCATGCAAATCAAACCCCATAAGCTAGAGAACCCTCAGTATTAATACAAACCCTCAAGGAACCCTAAAAGTTTACCTAGTAAAGTTATGGTTCTATGGTATTCTGTCTTGACTATAAATATTTTGGCCAGAAGAAGTGATGTGATCGTCTAAGTAGCGGTAGGACCCCGTAGCTGTACGTAATGACCTAGATTCTTGAACAAAGAGTGAGAGTTATAGACCTAAAAGCCCTAACTAGGATAATGTAAAGACCTAACAAATGATATAATACTCAGAACACTAGTATAACAGGAGAGAAATGATAAAAGTACTTTAAACAAAATAAGATTTATTATTATTAAAATCACGGTAATATTATTACACACACATCGTAGTAGCTGTAGAACAAACACAAATATAGGGCAAATATAAGTAGGTATTATAGAAAATGCTAAACTTAATTGGTAAGGTTAAAAGGCACGTGGTTAAAGGTAAAAGATAAAGATAAGTTTTAGTTAAGTATAAAAGACAACCTGTGAGTATTAAAAAATATATAAATAATATCCCCTACCCACCGATATAGAATTACAGTTATTATTAACTATTGCAATTCTATCACGGCTTGAACATACGGTTGGGTGAATTTGCGAATTCAGTTTATATCAAACTGCATGTATTAGTTCCTTGGAACAAGAAATATTTGATTCCATTATTAGTGTCGTGACACTATGTATGTACTAGTTCTTGAACTAGACGTGTAAGGAACCATGATCCCTTATTATATTCGTATTTCAGGATTATTCGACATTGCAAATTAACCCGGTCCTTAGGATGGGGTAAGCTCACCTATTCTGAACCAATATGGAAGATAAATATTTTGTGGGCCTAGGTCCTCTTTTTCCAAAAACATGATTTTCCAGTTCCATCAGATGGCAAATCAGGAGTAGGTCAAATATGTACCCTTGGGTATATGTGTATCGTAATACAATTGGCCTTAACCAAGGTTTGAAGTTTGAGTCTATTCAAGACACCATTGTAATACAGGTTTATATGCATGTACTGTTCCTACGTTCCAAGTATAGCAGAAAACAGTACCTAAAATCACGTTACGATCATTTAGCGCAAACCAGACAATGTACACCTGAACAACACATCAAAACAAACCACTAATCATATAATTATGTAAGTTAGTTATTCGTCCATCAAACCATCTTCAGGAAACTAGTATTATCAACTAATTCAGTAAAACTTTATCAAATAAATATGCTCAATATTATTCTTATACCATTCCACATTCGTTCAGATACCTACCCACACTGGGCCTAGGCTCTTTAACTAACACTTTAACTAAACACATACATAAAGATCATATAAGTAATAATATAGACGATTAATTCATAATTAGTTAGGTACTGAAAAAAGCATTCACTATTAATACTATTATATATTAATTCCCACCCTAAAACTTCATAAACAAGAATTATATTGAAAAACAATTATATAATTAAACAATTATTAATTCACTTTATAATTCCCAAAACTATCTCGCACTAAATAAACCATACATAGGATAAATAAAATAATTAGCACACTTAAATAATTCACAGATAAAATCAAAACAATAATAAATATAACCGTCCAACTAGCCAACCTTGGTCCCTTTTCATTAGCAATACAATCTAGGTATTGATTATGTATACGCGATTTATTCGAATAATCGAAATATCAAGATAAGACCTTTAGACACTGACGCTAGACTCCCGAGCGCTTCCCCTCGCGAAGGGATACAACGCCGCGATTCTGTTACTAAGCTACGAAACCGCTGTCCATCCCTGTCTCTCTCTCTCTCTCTGGAACTACGATGGCTCCTGCATCTCGCGTCCCGTTCTACTTACTCGAATGTATTTAAAAATAGAATTCACTCTGGTAGTCAGCCGCCGGCCGCCGCGCCGTGAGACCGCGATCGTCCGCCATTTTGAGCTCGCTAGTATAAGTATTATTTTAACTTAAGAAAGATACATTAAATAAAATAGATTAAGGCTTGGTTATGTACTAACTTTCGTACCGTGTGTTTGTGTGTGTGTGTGATTTATTGCTTTAAAATAATCCTTTCATTTACTAACACTATAATAACCTTCTTAGTCTAACTGGGTGAACTACCGTGAAATACCTAATAAATTGCTGTATTTAAGTATATTATTATAAGTACAATATGTATAACAACTTCCCTCGTGTATATTAACTTGTGAAAATATGGTAAATGGAAATATCTATAAGTTAAATAAGTGGAACAGTTCTGTGAAAATAAAACTGTAATATTACCTAGCCTCGAGCTTAGGTATGCCAATTCTGGAACCTAGTAATAAATGGGAGGTAAGTTTAATGTAACCACTACACGTTTCACCATTGTATAAGCTAGAAATTAGGCATTTACGTACGTACAAATATCGTAATTATAAAAACACGATTATAGATAATAATATAAATAACATTGTGCAACTCACCAGGGTTTAAACAAATTACCTGAACACTATAGCTTAATAGACACTCAGACAGAATTACTACACTGAATCTAGAATCTAAAATAGGTACTTAGACTACCTAGGAACAAAGTAATGTAATGTTTACTCCTCAATCTCCAACTCAAAGTGATCCCGTCCTCCCTGCGACATTGCCTTATATACCCTAGGCTACCGACGCTAATCCCAGTTTTGTGTTCGGCCCTTTTCACGCCTGCGCACTTACTATGGATGCTGCGAGCGTCGCATAACAGAAGCGTCTCTTAATCAGACATGCGCAATGGATATTTAAAAGGCGCCAAACGTTAGCGCCAATTTGCGCGTCGCGTCGGCTGCCGGCGTATCCATCAACACGCATGCGTCCCATCTCGAGAGACGCTTCCTAGCGTCGCCCTGTTACTAACAGAAAATGGCCTTGGTTTCGATGTTTTGGCGCCAAGCCGTCGCTTCGCTTGGTTTTGACCGTTGATGATTTCCTTTGTGGTTCGCGCCAATATCCTAAACTGAGTAATTATTATTACCTAAAACTAAATGAAACAAAAATAATAAAGTTTAATTTAGTAACGGACTTTTGTATCGTTACATTTGCCCCCCACATTTGAGCATAGAGGTAAGGAATGAATTGACTGACTCGGAGCTCAAATGTTAAAAATAAAAAAAAACAAATAATGTAAAGGAAAGACAAAAATATTTAATTTAAACTAAATATTTAAATCTCAGACTTAGTATTACAACATGCTGAAGGTATTCCAAAGTATTTACATATGCAGTTATTGTCATTTTCCCCCCAATGTTAATGTGGTGTGTGAAGTGACCAATAATTGAAAGAAAATTAGTTATCTAGTTCGAATCATGAACTTTAAGTATTTTGTCCCATGAGTCAAATTGTTCTTGGCCATGAATTCCCATTCCAATAGAAGCGCCAGGTTGTGAGGCTGACGTACCCTATTAGTAAATCTCTCGCATCTTCATTTAGAGTCTATAGCCACATTGCCCGGCTGGCGACCCCACCATCTACATTGCCCAGACGTAATGAACCTACGAGAGCCCCTCATTAAAATGGAAAAGCCTTTCTATTCCAGGTAACCTCCAACAATTATATTATTCTCTCCCAGTGAACAAAATACAATTCATAAATCTCACCAAAAACCAACTTCTCCCCTTATTGGCGTATGTAGTACTCTATTTCCAAGCAAGAAAGTTAACAGCATTTATGAAATTAGAAAATATTCTAATTTCTAAAGATATACTAATTCATTAAACAATAATTATAAGATTCTGATTCAAAAGTCTCTATTTATCCCAGTGTTGAATTTTATTTGTGCTGGGCTTTTAATTATAATTCACATAAAAGTTACATGATGTAAGAAACCCATTTTAAAGTTTCATGTATTGAGTTAACATTATCAATTCTAAATCAAAAAGGTACCCCTATGCCTTCCACTCGGTTTATCGTGTGGAATCCATCTGAGTAAACAACCACTATCTAGAACGATACACAGGTCAATGCCAATGTTGATCAGATAAGCTTTCTCATACCAATCTGACAATGTCGGCTCGCACTTACCAGACGGCTCTAGAAGAACCGCGACCCGGAAGGATAGACAAGCATCCCCACATCGGGTGTGCCCCGGCCCCATGTTGGAAGAACTAAGACACAGAAGTGAACTTCGTTCTCACACCATTAGACAGCTTAATCAATACAATATACAATACAGATTTATCCACATGGATATAATCCATAAGTATATGCACCGATGGTTCCCGGATGGTTCCAGATAGACAATAAAAGAAATGCTGTGTCTGCTATTCTCACTTGTTCATAGAGAGTGTTCCGACGAATAGAGATTAGCTTCTTGTAAAGTTTTGTGTCATCAAAAAGAACTTACCTATTAAAGGTATGATATTTAGCCTAGCACCAATGTTCCATTGATAACACATTATTGTAAATTTCCCCCTTTCAAATAACAATAACCGTTGTCATCATTCGCAAGACTCGCAATTATGAGGAAACTCATTTAAACTTAATCAAGATCATTCATCAACTCAAACTTTCATCCAAGTATTCAGCCATCATCTAATTTACATACCCGTTAGAAAGAACATAATTTCATACTTCAACCTTCGTCCTTCCTCATACACTTTTTCGCACAGTTTCGTTCAAAATTGCAAACCCTATAGGAATAATGACAATTGAATAACTTAATCATACTATCTGTTAAATCAAAAGAAATTAACTTTTAATTGTGATAGTTATGATATATTAGCGAACGGAATACCCTTCAAGTAAATCCTTATATAACTAACTTATACTAAAGTATACTACTGCAACTACTATGATTTGATCTTTACGCTTTAATATTGTACGCCAAATATGTTTACTACGCCAAATTTGCTTAGTTAGAAATCTGAAATAAGTAATCAAACTGAACTAAAAGTTACGCTAATTGCCAATCTATTTTAAGTTACGCCATATTTGCAACTGTAAGTCAAAAATAAAATATAATTTTAAGTGAAATACAAGATACGCCAACATTTGTGAGAAAGACTACGCAAAATGCTAATTTGTTTTACGCAAACAATCATGTTGCAAGTCTCTACGCGTTAATGCCACCTTAATCTAAGTTATTCATAAAACACAGTTCTACTTACACGCATAAAATGAACTTATCTATGTATGTTTACCAAAAAATATTTAAGTAGAAAAATAACAAAGCTTCGTCTGCCTGGTAGTCTCTTTGCAAGATCACGCTCAGTTTCAAACCTGTGGAAATATTAATGGTTAAAGATATTTTACCCTACGACTACAGATACATGAATAAATAATATTAAAATTAGATGCTACGGAAAAGGCACATTCTAGAATTATCTTACACAACCCTGTTTCAAGTCGCCTCCTGTTTCTTCTTGCCCCCCTTACATTGCAAGTTTTATTGTGTTAGGATATACTGTAATTACTATTGAAGAAGAATGATAATGACATACATACATACCAACAAATAATGACAAGACTTTAATAAATGAAAGGTAAATTAAACAGGTCGATTGAGATCCATAGAGATGGCATATGTAGTGCGGCAGTGGACGTCTTATGGCTGAAATGATGATGATGATGATAAAATTAAAACAGAACAACCCACGAGTTTATAGACGACACTTGACATGCCCCCCCCCCCCCCGCATGTTAGACTGAGTCACACCTACTAGATAACCTTCAAAATAATCAAGTACACAATGCTAAATCTAAAACGGAACTAAAGTTAATCAAATAAGATAATAGGAAATATATATCCCGTCAATCGGCTAGGCGTTCTCAACTTCCTGTCATTTGTACAGCTCCATTAATATTATTCTTCAACATGTCTGCACCTTGCTGTAGAATCAATCTCTAAACTTCACTGAAACTTAGAAAGTTAGTAGCAAAAATTACATTATGATTTCCAATATGATCTCTCCTAAATATGCTAATGTTCGCTCCTGTTATACTGTGTAAAAGCTTCCTAAAGATCCTACTCCCTATCTACTGCTTTTAGATTGTCGCGTGCTGCGAAGTTACTCCTATCGATTTTGATGAAATTAAGTGATACCTACAGACATTTCTAACCGTAACCTAACGTAGCTAGCAAGTTCCTAAAATATAAAATCTCAATAATACAGAACATAAAGTTGTGAAGATCCTTGAACAAGTACAATATCCAGTAGCGTGACTCCTTTTGATTGATATGATGATGATGATGGTGAAGATGATGATGATGTATTTAAGCATACATACACACTTACATTCTACACTTTCAAGTTCCCTACTAGACTAACCTATAAACAGCAACCCATCCTTTTGGTTGTTGATGATGATTATGATGATGATGTTGTTCAACATACACACATACCTACATGATGTATTCCTAAATTCCCTAAAATACTTCCTAAAATGATAACTCAGATATAATACAAATACTATTCCAGTCGAGAATCGAACTCGAGTTTGCCGCTTTCTCAAGTCAGGTCTATCTAAGGAACAAAACATAACAAAACAAAATACTATTTCATAAACCTAGCAGTGACATAAGTGCAGTCCTAATTTGCTCCTAGAATATTAAATATACAAAACAGACAGAATAAAGGTTCAGAATATTAAATGACATCACAGACAGAATAAAGGTTCAGAATATATAGCGACAATACAGACAGAACAAAGATTTTCCTTTAGATAGGAACAATAAATTACCTAATAACCTGCTTCTGCAACTTCATACTTGCACCCCAAACTTATAGAGTTTTGACACCTAGTGAAACCTATTGCACCTAAAATATAATAACGACACTTAATCTAAATACTATATAACTCTCAACTCAATGCATCCATTTCACAGCAGCAAATTGTGACACTTGCGTGTCACTCGCAAGACAGAACCCAATAAGAACCAACCTAAAAAAGTAAAACAAGATTAATAAATTACTCTAAATACATATAAATACCTTTTTATTTATTTATTTACATCCTGATCACGGCTAACCAAATTGTAACGCTTGAAATGTCCTAGCCTATTTTTACCTAATCACACAGCCCTCTACCCCATGCAAATCAAACCCCATAAGCTAGAGAACCCTCAGTATTAATACAAACCCTCAAGGAACCCTAAAAGTTTACCTAGTAAAGTTATGGTTCTATGGTATTCTGTCTTGACTATAAATATTTTGGCCAGAAGAAGTGATGTGATCGTCTAAGTAGCGGTAGGACCCCGTAGCTGTACGTAATGACCTAGATTCTTGAACAAAGAGTGAGAGTTATAGACCTAAAAGCCCTAACTAGGATAATGTAAAGACCTAACAAATGATATAATACTCAGAACACTAGTATAACAGGAGAGAAATGATAAAAGTACTTTAAACAAAATAAGATTTATTATTATTAAAATCACGGTAATATTATTACACACACATCGTAGTAGCTGTAGAACAAACACAAATATAGGGCAAATATAAGTAGGTATTATAGAAAATGCTAAACTTAATTGGTAAGGTTAAAAGGCACGTGGTTAAAGGTAAAAGATAAAGATAAGTTTTAGTTAAGTATAAAAGACAACCTGTGAGTATTAAAAAATATATAAATAATATCCCCTACCCACCGATATAGAATTACAGTTATTATTAACTATTGCAATTCTATCACGGCTTGAACATACGGTTGGGTGAATTTGCGAATTCAGTTTATATCAAACTGCATGTATTAGTTCCTTGGAACAAGAAATATTTGATTCCATTATTAGTGTCGTGACACTATGTATGTACTAGTTCTTGAACTAGACGTGTAAGGAACCATGATCCCTTATTATATTCGTATTTCAGGATTATTCGACATTGCAAATTAACCCGGTCCTTAGGATGGGGTAAGCTCACCTATTCTGAACCAATATGGAAGATAAATATTTTGTGGGCCTAGGTCCTCTTTTTCCAAAAACATGATTTTCCAGTTCCATCAGATGGCAAATCAGGAGTAGGTCAAATATGTACCCTTGGGTATATGTGTATCGTAATACAATTGGCCTTAACCAAGGTTTGAAGTTTGAGTCTATTCAAGACACCATTGTAATACAGGTTTATATGCATGTACTGTTCCTACGTTCCAAGTATAGCAGAAAACAGTACCTAAAATCACGTTACGATCATTTAGCGCAAACCAGACAATGTACACCTGAACAACACATCAAAACAAACCACTAATCATATAATTATGTAAGTTAGTTATTCGTCCATCAAACCATCTTCAGGAAACTAGTATTATCAACTAATTCAGTAAAACTTTATCAAATAAATATGCTCAATATTATTCTTATACCATTCCACATTCGTTCAGATACCTACCCACACTGGGCCTAGGCTCTTTAACTAACACTTTAACTAAACACATACATAAAGATCATATAAGTAATAATATAGACGATTAATTCATAATTAGTTAGGTACTGAAAAAAGCATTCACTATTAATACTATTATATATTAATTCCCACCCTAAAACTTCATAAACAAGAATTATATTGAAAAACAATTATATAATTAAACAATTATTAATTCACTTTATAATTCCCAAAACTATCTCGCACTAAATAAACCATACATAGGATAAATAAAATAATTAGCACACTTAAATAATTCACAGATAAAATCAAAACAATAATAAATATAACCGTCCAACTAGCCAACCTTGGTCCCTTTTCATTAGCAATACAATCTAGGTATTGATTATGTATACGCGATTTATTCGAATAATCGAAATATCAAGATAAGACCTTTAGACACTGACGCTAGACTCCCGAGCGCTTCCCCTCGCGAAGGGATACAACGCCGCGATTCTGTTACTAAGCTACGAAACCGCTGTCCATCCCTGTCTCTCTCTCTCTCTCTGGAACTACGATGGCTCCTGCATCTCGCGTCCCGTTCTACTTACTCGAATGTATTTAAAAATAGAATTCACTCTGGTAGTCAGCCGCCGGCCGCCGCGCCGTGAGACCGCGATCGTCCGCCATTTTGAGCTCGCTAGTATAAGTATTATTTTAACTTAAGAAAGATACATTAAATAAAATAGATTAAGGCTTGGTTATGTACTAACTTTCGTACCGTGTGTTTGTGTGTGTGTGTGATTTATTGCTTTAAAATAATCCTTTCATTTACTAACACTATAATAACCTTCTTAGTCTAACTGGGTGAACTACCGTGAAATACCTAATAAATTGCTGTATTTAAGTATATTATTATAAGTACAATATGTATAACAACTTCCCTCGTGTATATTAACTTGTGAAAATATGGTAAATGGAAATATCTATAAGTTAAATAAGTGGAACAGTTCTGTGAAAATAAAACTGTAATATTACCTAGCCTCGAGCTTAGGTATGCCAATTCTGGAACCTAGTAATAAATGGGAGGTAAGTTTAATGTAACCACTACACGTTTCACCATTGTATAAGCTAGAAATTAGGCATTTACGTACGTACAAATATCGTAATTATAAAAACACGATTATAGATAATAATATAAATAACATTGTGCAACTCACCAGGGTTTAAACAAATTACCTGAACACTATAGCTTAATAGACACTCAGACAGAATTACTACACTGAATCTAGAATCTAAAATAGGTACTTAGACTACCTAGGAACAAAGTAATGTAATGTTTACTCCTCAATCTCCAACTCAAAGTGATCCCGTCCTCCCTGCGACATTGCCTTATATACCCTAGGCTACCGACGCTAATCCCAGTTTTGTGTTCGGCCCTTTTCACGCCTGCGCACTTACTATGGATGCTGCGAGCGTCGCATAACAGAAGCGTCTCTTAATCAGACATGCGCAATGGATATTTAAAAGGCGCCAAACGTTAGCGCCAATTTGCGCGTCGCGTCGGCTGCCGGCGTATCCATCAACACGCATGCGTCCCATCTCGAGAGACGCTTCCTAGCGTCGCCCTGTTACTAACAGAAAATGGCCTTGGTTTCGATGTTTTGGCGCCAAGCCGTCGCTTCGCTTGGTTTTGACCGTTGATGATTTCCTTTGTGGTTCGCGCCAATATCCTAAACTGAGTAATTATTATTACCTAAAACTAAATGAAACAAAAATAATAAAGTTTAATTTAGTAACGGACTTTTGTATCGTTACAGTTGTCTTGTTTCATACCACTCTGTCACGCTTTTAGTTGCTGTTTAAAATCAGTCAATAAAAAAATCCGGTGAACTTGTATTTCTTTTTCTCGCTAGATTTTAATCCATACATCAGAAATCGAAAACAAAACATCATCTCATACAAAAATCACAACTGCGCTGCGTCACGTTTTTTAGGGACACAAAATAAGACAACGAAAAGAATTTTGACCCACACAATATTTTTCATCACACCTGTGAGGCAAAAAAAGTAAATAAAACAATATAATTTCACAAAACTGCTCTAAAATGGTCTAAATGATTTCTCAAAATCAGGGATGAAATCTCGGCTTGCGCGCGCCGCGCTAGTGCGACGTAATGTTGTATGAAAATCCTTGATTGCCCTAGGGCGTAATGACGCATTTACGGCGCGCATCGCTGCAGCACATTGCCGCACTTACCGAACAGGTGTGATGAAATAGTACATTACTGCAGACGCCGGGAAAGATGGGCTTATCGGCTGAGTTGGTATGGACGGCCGAATGTAGTGAGGCCGGACAGTGATACGAAGCCGGTAAGCCCATTTCACGGCGAGGCATGTATAATGCTTTTCTCAATGTATCTCATGCAATAAAATAAAAAATACGACAATCAAAAAAAAAAAAAACAGAAAGCTGTTTAGCCTGTTCATGAAAACCGACGCCATGTTTTAAAAAAATATTACTTACTGGCCTAGGCCGTTAAATTCGTATGAAAATCCTTTACTATTATCTCGAGGTCATTCGCCTGCAACGTCGTACTTTAAAGCCTATTATGACGAACATAATGACAACATTTCATTGCATGTTTGAGGAAATACTATTATTTCATCTTCTCTGGATTTAATACTTCTTGCAACTTGAAGGTCGCAAATTCGTATCCAGCCTGTTCCAATTACTTTCTAAAAACATCCCATATTTACTGATAACATTAGTAGCACATTAAAAATTCTAAGAATCATCGATTTATTTAGTATTATGAATTTCATAGAATTGACCTCATTAGTAATTATGGTGATTACGCTAACGATCTTATTGGTACAATTTTCTAGTAACTAATTAAAGCGGTTTGAATAACTTTTTTATTGACATTCTAAAAACGCTTAATTACTAGTATTAACCTTTTGGACGTCAACGACTGATATATGTATTGGCACCGCAGGTTCAATGCCAAAGACCGATATAGGAGCATTCCATGAAAACATCTACTTTTTGTCGCTTACGACTCACTATGGTAGCTACCCTAATAAAATATGCTAGCTGTTAGGAAACACTGTCAATCTTAAAGCCTTGATATGTTATTATTATGCCGTAACTCATCTTACTAATTTAATTTTTCAAAAGTATTGAAAAGACAGTGTCGCTTACGACATGTTTTCATGGAATGCTCCTATATAAGTCATGGTCCTTTCTCATAAGCCAATGCTGTATTCAACTGAAATAAATTTGACCAATCACGTGCAAGCAAAAAAGACATCAACGGGCGGTCACCTCAGGATTTGCACTTCATTTTAGCGCATTTATTTCATTGTTTATTTATTTACTTATTTTTATTGACTCGTAGAAAAAGGTATTGTAGACAATAGTGTTATAATTATACCTTTATATTTTTCTAGCAGGAACGAGAGATTGACAAAATTTAACATCGACATAACTGTTATCAATGAGTGGTATAGTGGTCGATGAATAAATTTAATTAATAAATAATGTGCTGCAACTACAAGAAATTAAAAGAATGTAAATCACACTCAAAACGATAATTTTATTTATATGTTGTATTTAATACCCATCAAAAGAACAAAGACCATTAAAATATACTCTATCGCCGTAGGAAATAATTATTATGAAGTATTCGATATTCAAAACAAAGCGTAGATGAGTCCTGGATTTCTTGTTTATCTACATTTATGAAGTTAGCATGTTTATGGGAATAGAGTGATTCATCGATAACATTTATATCGATGTTTAATTTTGTCAATCTCTCGTTCCTGCTAGAAAATTATCTAGGTATAGTTATAATCAAGATTTTCAATCTCGTACCTTACTTAGGCACTGGTCTCACTGCGAGCTACTAAGCTATGAACTATCGGCTATAAACACGAACGAAAGATACGCACTCCCGTGTAAATAAAAGAGACACGGCGATACTCGCCCGGCGGTGATAGCTGATAGCTGGGCGAGTATCGCCGTGTCTCTTTTATTTACACGGAAGTGCGTATCTTTTGTTCGTGTTTATAGCCGATAGTTCATAGCTTAGTAGCTCGCGGTGAGACCAGTGCCTTAGGGCCTAAATACGGTACTCGACTTCAAAGCCCTATTATAATTATAACACTTGAGTAAAATACTATTTTCCCCTCACTAGCTCGTAAAGCGCTCGTTTATCGTTTAATACGAGCGGGTAAAAAACGCTTTTTACACTCTTGTGAATAAAGTAATTTGACATTGCTCTAATTCCTATAGCCCCCAACTGCCTAGTATAAGTGGATCTGTATGACCGTAGTAAACATGCGCAATCGGAGCTCACATGTTAAATTGGTCGTTCTCATGGGTGACTTTGTAAGCCATTGGCTATATTTAATTTCCAGAAGTAACTCTATTCTACGATACGTTTCGACATTGAGTTTTAAATGGTTTCTTTAAGTTAATTTACATTTGGATGAGATTTTTAATCATATTTCCTCGCGATAGTGAGGGGAAAAAAGTTGTATTACACTTGGCGGCAAAGTTTGTTCAACTCTCGTGCCTTGAGACCTTCGCAATGCTCAAGATTCCAGTTTTTGAACCACTCGCTACGCTCGTGGCTCAATTTTGGAATCTTTCGCTAGCTCAGGTCTCAATATTGGCACGACAGTTAAACAACAACTTTGCCCCCTTGTATAATAAATAACTATTTAATTGGTCTATTAAACCAAAGGTCACACTTTCTCTTCCAGGTAGTAGAATTGGACCTGTCGACAGTCGTGACGTCAGTCAGCGGTCCCAAACGGCCTCAGGACCGCGTATCCGTTTCCGTTATGAAGAAAGACTTCCAAGAATGCCTGAGTAATAAGGTAAGTACGTATGCTAAAATTTGAAGATATATTTTACTTTTATTTTTTTATTGAGAACCAGAACGAAGTCACAACATTAAAGTTACAAGAAGTACACAAGTACAAGATAAATAGGCATGAACCACAGATGTCATATATACCATAGATCAAGCAAACGTATCTACTTAGCGTGTCAAATGAACTCAGTAAAATCTACTGAGTTGTCCGTCTTTAATCGCAGCTTGCAGCTTTCGAGCGTCAAATTTTGTAAGTTGAAGTGAACAAAAACATTAATAATGCCTCCTTTAGTAATATTAATTGCAACAACACAAAAAAATATGAATACTCAAGGGCCTGAGACATATTTAAAATCATAGGCAAGTAACAACTTCAGTACAAAATCTGACACGCTCGGCCGCCATACAAATGAATGAACTTGTTTCTTCTATCTAAATCTAATTCTGTGTCAAAAATAATCAATTTCTCTAAGAAACTAGTATCTTAACTCTTAGTTATTGAGTTATTAAAAAAATAAGTTTAATGACTGAACAAGTGTATTACATCCTAATGCTACTTATTTTGACATGTGCCGTCAGTCACCTGAAATTAACTTTTGTGTTATTCTTAAAGTTCTCTCACACTTACCATTTCATTTATTATGTATGAAAACGAAAAAACTTTCGAACTCGTTCGAACTCGAAAAAAAAATTGTTCGACTAAAAGCTATATACCAGGTAGCTCCAATTAACGTACCAAGCAGCCTGTTAATTTTAACGGAATTTAAAAAAAACACGGAGTATATTTTAGATTAGTCATGACATCGTAGAAACTAGGTTTTTGCTGGTGGCAGGACCTCATGCAGGGTCCGCCCGGATAGCTACCGTCTTACCCGTTAACCTGCCGCTAAATAGTTAGTACTGTGTTCCGGTTTGGGGGTCAGATAGCCGGTATAATTACTGGCATAGATAGAGGCAATCCATCTAAGTCCTCAGGGTAGGCAGCGCATAGGCGATTTTTTGGTCACTACGTCCATGGGCCTCAGTTCCTGCTTTCCATCAGGCCCCAATTTCACCACCTTGACAAGTGCTACAATTGTAAATTTACTGTTTCTCCAATTGGGGACGTCTATAGGCTACAGTTACCGCTTACCATCGGAAGAGCCGTGCGTTTGTTTGCCACCAACATAAAATTTAGTGCAGGAACTTTAGTAAATCAGCAGTAAATAATTGCTTTTTTGCGAAGCAAAATTACAATTGTCACAAAAAACACGACAATTGTAGCGAAATTCCGACATATGCCGAACCTCATGTCAAGATTGAATGAGAATTGTACTGAACCTTGCGACAATTGTCACGGGTTTCGGAAAATAAAAAGTAGTTTATTAATGATTTAAAAACGTTATTTGTAATATTTCTTTGTTGGTTGCAAACAAGCATATGGACCGTCCGATAGTAAGCAATAGCCGTAGCCTACGGAGGCCTGTGACGTCAGTAACAGTGATATTTTACAATTGTCACACTTGTAATTATGGTGAAATAGGCCACAGGTGGGCTGAGAGCTCAGTTATCTACCTTCGTCGCATAAAAAAAAAATATAAAAGGTTAATGGAGAAAGCGCAGGCAAATTGTTTGCTGAAATCGCGAAACGTCTGGTTGACGTAACTATAGACCGAAGAGCTGGCGGCTTCCTCGCACAACGCATCAGCATTGCGATACAGCGAGGAAATGCCGCCAGCATCCTCGGTACAATGCCACAAGGGCTAATCTTAGATATAGGTTAGATTAGTTGGATTTAATTTATGTATATAAATAAACCCGCTGGATGCGGGTGGCGCAGGATCGGTCATTGTGGCAATCTTTGGGGGAGGCCTATGTTCAGCAGTCGACTTCTTTCGGCTGATATGATGATGATGATGATGATATAAATTGTACAGTTTTGATAATAAAAGTCTGGTAAAAAAGTATAGTAAAAAAACACTTATCTACTAATATTTAGTTAGTCACAAAAGTAATATAGAATATCAAAACCAACAATTAAAATATTGTATAGTATGTAATAAAAAATACAATTTATTTAACATTTATTAACCCTTAATTTGGCAAATTTCAAAAAAATCGTGCGTTCTAGCCTCCTCGCCATTGTATAGAGCAGAAAATTCTGTCTTAAAAAAAATACAAAAAGTGGGTCGAAGACCATGTTCATTGTGACGAACATTGCCAAATTAAGGGTTAATACCATGAATGTTGATCCTAAAAGAATGAATGGTCTACATAAACTAAAAATTGCTCCCGACCCGTTGTCCAACAGGTATGTCCAACTGGTTGTGCCACAGGTAAGTAAAATTATCCGTGGTTCAACTGTCAGATTATTTTTTTTTACTGTCATGTAATTATGACCCATAGTACAGCTGAGGGGCAATTGTCCAACTACGTAAATATATGTTCTAGTATTGCACTACCGACAAATTTAGTGTACCGTGGTACAACCAATTGGACCACGGGTTAACTAACTTCCTCGTAGTACAATGGTTGGACTTTGGATAATTTTATTTCCCTGTGGCCCAACCAGTTGGACATAGCGGTTGGACCACGGGTCGGGAGCGATAAAAATAGCAAATCTCATAGACATATGGACACCTTGAATGTTCTTCCACGGAGATAGAATCTAGAACAATTGATTGCTACAAACCCAGTGACAGAATTGCAACATGTCTACTGAGAATGTTACAACCATTTTTCTAAGATTGTCGGACGACTCGATCACGTGATCACCTATTTTGGATCTTAATAATAATAAAAAAATAGAATATTTCATTCCATAATTTCTCCAAGATCCTGCAACCATATATAACATGGACGTCTAACGCCAGCTCAAAAATGCCCCCAAAACCAATTGTTCCATTGTGCCAAGATGGGCAGGACATAGCGCTTTTCTTAACACCGCGCATATTTCGGCGCAACATTTTTGACAAACGTTTATAGAATATAGCTAATCAAAACTTTGATGGACCAATCACAACTATGGCCGTTTAAGTTTTTATAGGTTGATATTGAAATTCATTCCGTGATGCATTGAACAGGGGGTGACACTTGTCAACTAAAATTCAGGACCGTTTTTGAAAGGCAATTTAGTATGGCGTGCGGCTTCCATGTTTTATTTGTTCGTAGCCAAGATCCCATTGTCATACCCCGATTTTGTGCCAACAGGACTATCTTTGGGTTATAATTATAACCGTTCTAAAAAAAAATGGAAATCGGCTCACGATTCTCGGAGATATCCTTTTTTAAAGTTAGTTAAAAATGAGTTGATATACGCCACAAAATATCATGTTACGTAGATTTAAGTATTTTAAATTACGGTTTTTATCAGTTTTACTCTTTTTCAGTTCCAACCTTTTCAGGTTTTTTGTAGATTGTGATGAGGTAATCTTGCTAGTGAGCATCATTAATTCAGTGATAGATGGTAACATATCCACTGAACAAATGATTGCCACCATTGCGAAGACTTGTACCTAGATACATTGCTGTTACAAAAATCACAAAAAATATATTTAGGCACTGACATAATATCAATAATATATTTTGTAGATTATATTTTCAATTAATTCGCTGTGGAACAAACTATGATTATTAATTGATATCATAGTATTCCTATAACGATTCAAAAAAAGAAAAGAAAAATCCATATTAAAAAAGTAAAACTGATGATGAACTTAAGTGATGTGATGACACGATGAAGTAATCACGTCATCAGCCATCACGCACCCAGTGACATGACATGTCTACTGAGCGAGTGATTGGTGATGACATGACTATTCGCTGATTATACTGATGTTTCCTGCTGTAAACTCACAATGTAATAACGCAAGAAATGTGGAGCGGACATACAGAAAACACAGGTTTACGTAGTTGATATAATAACACTTATACACTATGATGTGATGACACGATGAGGTAGTCACATAATCAGCCATCACGCACCCAGTGACACGACTTGTCTACTGAGCGAGTGATTGGTGATGACATGACTATACGCTGATTATACTGATGTTTCCTGCTGTAAACTCACAATTTAAGAACGCAAGAAATGTGGAATGGACATACAGAAAAGACAGGTTTACGTAGTTGATATAATAACACTTATACACTATGATGTGATGACACGATGAGGTAGTCACATCATCAGCCATCACGCACCCAGTGACATGACATGTCTACTGAGCGAGTGATTGGTGATGACGAATGACTAATACATGATGACCACGATGACGTATATGTCGTGCCAGTTATTACTAAGGTGAGACTGAAACATTAAAATATTATCGAACCGGGTTACTCTTTTAATTTACGTTGATTATTAACACTAACACCGACACGTCGGGCTTTGATCGAAGGTGCTCCGAACGAGGACCTCCTTAATGGGTCGAAACATGTCATTCAATTACCTGAGTAACCCAGTTCTATAATATTTTAATATGAATGGAACAATTTCATAAATAAATTTCAAATTAGTAAGATCATTACATAGTTGCTTCTGGTTTGGTTCCATATTGCATTTTATTACAAAAAAATGGTGATTAAAACAAATTGATGGTAAAACACGCTGTTATATACAACCGCAACAGGCATCACACACCCAGTGACAGATAGACGGACATGTCTACTAAGTGTGTGAATGCTACCGCAATAGTATAGTTAGCTAGAAAATCATTCAATCTGTAAAGAGAGTCACAAATTACATTATAAAGCATTAAAAGCAGAATCAAATATTGATTATTATTTAAAGACACTTTTGTAAGTTGCAAAAAAGCTAATTACAATAAAATAGGTGGTCTTTTAAAGGTTAAATTAGTAATTTAAATGATGATTGAGATAATAACAAATTGGGCGAAAGATTCCATACGTGCATGGGTCAAAATTATTTTCGTAGTCTTGTTTCATACCATTTTGTCACGCTTTTAGTTGCTGTTTCGACTCAGTGTATAAAAAAATCCGGTGCATTTGTATTTCTTTTTCACGCTAGATTTTAAACCATACATCAGAAATTGAAAAAAAAAACATGATCTTATACAAAAATCACCACTGCGTCACGTTTTTAGGGACACAAAATAAGACAGCGAAAAGTATTTTGAGCCGCCACATAAAAATGAATTTGTTTATTAAAATTCGACTTTATCTACAATACATGGTACCTATGTAAATGAAAAGCTTACTTTTATACAAGATATATACTAGTAAAGGTTAAGAAATAAGAAGACCGCAACACAAATAAAAAAAAACGCAGTAAAAATTGATAAATTCATTTATCTTTAACCATTCCATCTGGAAAATTAAATACGAGTATAGCAGAATTAATGATGTAGTCTCCGATGAAATAGTCCATAGTAGTTGTTATCATTCTCCCAGTATTATATTGAATATATATTTACTGGGGCAATGACCCCGACCACATTTAGACTTAAATAATTTGACACCTAAAAATAAACACCAAATAAAAAAAAATCTCCAAGATCCAATCATCAGACCCCGAAGTGGTGCCAACGGGACGGTTCACGATTCTCTGAGATATCTAGTAACATACAAAAAAAACAGTCAAATTGAGAACCTCCTCCTTTTTTGTCGATTAAAAATGAAGACGGTGATTTTTTTATTTAAAAACAGTATCACAAACCCAGTGACATAATGATAACATGTTAATGAGTAAGTGACTACTGTTCTTAAAAAAAATGTATATAGCTGTTTCTGTCGGAAAATAAAACCCTTAAGTAATTTAAATAAAAATTTGGGTCAAATTTTTTGTTGTTGTCTTGTTTCTACCACTCTGTCACGCTTTTAGTTGCTATTTCAAAGTATATAAAAAAAATCCGACGCACTTGTATTTCTTTTTCACGCTAGATTTTAATCCATACATCAGAAATTGACAACAAAACATCATCTCATACAAAAATCACAAAAAAAATTTACCCAGTTACTAAATAAACATGAGTTTAATCGTTTCAATGGAGTAGAATTAATAATAAAATGTCCTGTATTTTGAGGTGTAGATATTGTCCTACAGTAGTTGGTATCATATACCCAGTGATAGATCATAGATATACATATCGACTGAGCGTATGACTGCCAAATATGTAACACAGCTGGAATCCCACGGTGTCATCTATAGGGTATAAAAAAATGTATGCGAGTTAAAAATAATGTCAGTAAGCCAACATATGACGTTTTCAATGTTTAATGAGCAACTTTTACTATGCTATAAAACATAACAAAATACGCAAAAAATCCCGTATACAAAATGTTATAACCGCACGATTGAAAATTTAAGAAAACGTGTGTTAAAATGGTCTTTTTTTAAATTTATGGAATATTAAAAGTTGCTTAATATGACTTATAATGAAAATAAAAATATAAATAATGGAGAATGAAAACACCCTGCATTAATAATTCACAAATAATGATAGGTAAAATAAAACACAAAACAATAAAATATAATAGCAATAAAAAAATCATATGACATATTAATATTATATAATGACAATAAGCTGTTTCTGTTGTCAATTTATAAATGACAGCAGGCATCACAGCACCCAGTGACAGAATGTCAAACATGTCTCCTAGGTGTGTGCGACTGCCGTCATAAATATCTGCACGATGATGATGATCATTATGATACCTAATTATATTATGATATCCTCACGCAAGCCCAAAAGACCAGGATTTATAGGCCCGTGATAAAAGGGAAATATTAATGATGATGATGATGACGATGGTCAAGATGATGATATCGATGAATGATCATCAACCGCTCCATATCAGCTTCCCAGTGATAGAATTGACATATCTACTGTGATGATGATATTCGGCGGTCAATGATATGATATGAATGATGTAATTTAATGATGATACCGCTTTACCTATAGGTACAAACACATACAAAGAAAACAAGTAAAATGAATAAAATTCTTAAAGAAATTAAATAAGCAAATAAAAATATATCCATTTATTCAAAATCCCATGATCAGACGGGCCAACGGTTCTATCTCGGGTTAGTAACAATTTGATAAAAAAAAGTTGAAAGGCGGTTGACAATTCTCGGAGATATCGAGAAAAACACATATAAAAAAAACAGTCAAATTAAGAAACTCCTCGTTTTTGAAGTCGTTGAAAACGCAGATACAAAGAAAATGAATATAATATTTTTTAAAGATAATATGAAAAAATAAACAAATAAGTTATGATAATCGACTTTTCTAGTAAAATAAACATGCCAAAATGAAAGTCTGTATCCAGTTTGGATTCGAACTTAGGAGTTAGCTTAGTAAAAGCTTAGTACCTAAGTTAAAAATGATGAATCGATGATCAACTCAAATGATGTGATGTCATGATGACGTAGTCCCATCATCAGCCATCACGCACCCAGTGACATGACTTGTCTACTGAGCGAGTGATTGGTGATGACGAATGACCAATATACTCATAGATGATGTTGCCTGTTGTAAAAAGGAGTGAATGGATCAAAATTATTTTCATTGTCTTGTTTCATACCTCTCTGTCACGCTTAGTTGCTGTTTCGACTCAGTATATTAATAAATCCGTTGTATTTCTTACGCTAGATTTTAATCCATACCAATGCGTCACGTTTTTAGGGACACAAAATAAGACAACGAAAAGAATTTTGACCCGAATTTCGAAATAAAAAAAATATCAAGATAAATGAGTTGCAGATAGAAATTCGCGATGATTTGATGCTCAACAAGCTCGTATCATCTTTCCCAGTGACAGAATGCTAAACATGTCTACTGGCAAATTTGACACGACTTGTCAAAGTATCACTGATTGATGAAACACAGACACAGGATGAGATAGCGACGAACCTTCTATTAAAAGACAGCAGGGAAAGAATATTGCATCACAATCAGTCACATCAGATAAACTAAACGAAGCATATAATGTACATTTACATACATATATATAAAATCAGGCATTGCTCACAATTAGTGTTAATTTAAAAATAAATGTCGGGATACAATTAAAACAGTTTATGAAGAATAAAACATGTTTATGTTATGATATAGTCTCGGAATTTTAAAAACATAATGTAGTCGTTTTGAAGTCGTCTATATAATAGACGGCATCATACTCCCAGTGATAGAATGATAAACATATCTACTAGAAGCATGAAAGCCACTATTAAATGACATCTATGATGAAATAATTATCTCGTCGAAGTTATGAAATGATGATATCATCATTCATAACTCATCATTTCGTAGTCGTCTGTATAATAGACGGCATCATTTTCCCAGTGATAGATTAATAAACATATCTACTAGTAGAATGAAAGCCACTATTAAATGACATTTATGATGATATGATAGTCCCGAAGTCGTAAAATGATGATATAGTAGTTTTGAAGTTGTCTTTGCTTCATACTCCCAGTGATAGAATGATAAACATATCTACTAGTAGAATGAAAGCCACTATTAAACGACATTTATGATGAAATTATAGTCTCGAAGTTATAAAATGATGATATAATCGTTTCGTAGTCGTCTATATAATAGACGGCATCATACTCCCAGTGATAAAATGATAAACATATCTACTAGAAGCATGAAAGCCACTATTAAATGACATTTATGACGAAATGATGGTCTCGAAGTCTTGAAATGATGATAGTTTTGAAATCGTCTGTATAATAGACGGCATCATTTTCCCAGTGATAGAACGATACATATCTACTAGAAGAATGAAAGCCACTATTAAATGACATTTATGACGAAATAATAGTCTCGAAGTCTTGAAATGATGATGTGGTAGTATCGAAGTCGTCTATATAATAGACTGCATCATTTTCCCAGTGATAGAATGATACATATCTACTAGAAGAATGGATGCCACTATTAAATGACATTTATGACGAAATGATAGTCTCGAAGTCTTGAAATGATGATGTGGTAGTTTAGAAGTCGTCTGTATAATAGACGGCATCATTTTCCCAGTGATGGAATGATACATATCTACTAGAATAATGAATGCCACTATTAAATGACATATGCAGTTTTGAAATAGTTCAAAGAAAAATACCCAATTCACATATTCATAATAGTGTGACACTGACTAGTTAAAACACATTTCACAAACACTTAAGTACTTAAATAAGCTTGTAATTTCAAGTACTTACCAATCCCAATCGGTTATATGCACAAACACATGATTTAATTTATTCCGTCACTTAGAACCACAAAATTCTCACTGATTCTCCAAAGTATTTGACCGAGAGTATTCAAAATTATCACAACAAG
Organism: Thaumatotibia leucotreta; assembly: GCA_025490895.1. NCBI lineage: Eukaryota > Metazoa > Arthropoda > Insecta > Lepidoptera > Tortricidae > Thaumatotibia > Thaumatotibia leucotreta. The sequence continues at coordinate 75 of JALPQI010003568.1, read as the reverse complement.
TACCTTTACTCAAAATGGCTTACTAAGTTACTTGCGTTCGCTTGAACTGATAACACAACACTGATACTTGATAAG